>CM076581.1:1035490748-1035643632 GCA_034641835.2 Pinus albicaulis | reverse complement strand
ATAGTTGACTATCGTTCACTATGGCTCAATATATTCAAGTTGTAGTTAAGGAAGGTTTCTTATGGTCAATATAGAGTTAATTATGGATGACCATTGATACAGGAGCATCTGGAATTTAGCCAGCAATGTCATTGTGTGTTCACATGTTGTGGCTAACAAGAGGTGGAAAATTTGATTATTAATATTTTGTTAAATTTTAATTGAGAGGAGTTAGTTTTTTTTTTCCTAACTTAAATAGGAATAAAATAGCAAATTGGTTCTCCTTGCCAGGAGATTAAGCCAAATAGATTAGATTGTGAGGATAGGATAGAATTTGTTTTGTAAGAGTGGTTCAAACAGAAAGCTAATAAAAGACAAGAAGAACCGCTTTCAGGTAGATATATATAAGCATGAATAGGTGGAATAGATATAGAATAAGTGTGAGAGAAGTGTGTGAGAGGTGTGATAGAGGACTGAACAGAGAGGAGAAGTCAATGTAAAATCCAACCATCAAAGGGCTCGGCTCTGTGTATTTTCACATTTGATTAATTCCAAGTGTTTTTGTATTTTAATTTGGCTGTCTGGTTTAAACTATCTTCTCTTTTCTCTGTGGGAGTATATATACTGCATCGTGCACAGCAGGAGTTCTCTATAAAAAATTTATGTAAGTCATGATTCAAGCCAAGCTTTGAATTTTCGTGCATTGGCCATCGCACATCACATCCTGAGAAGGGAAACTGAACAAGCGAAGTTATGTTAGCTACGATGCGAAGCAGATCAGCAAAGGAGCTGTGAGGAACATAGATCTAGGTGTAGATCAACGGTGGAGATTAAGTCGCAATCCCCATAGTATCTTGCACTTCGGCGATTTTCGGGTTTATTAATAAGACATTTCACGATAAATTATTTTATTTGTGGTGCAGTAAAGAGTTAATTTGCGATAAGGAAAGGAGGGTGTGATGCAATCGCAGATCGCATATGATACGGGGCACAGTCATTGCTAATCTCAAAAAGTTGCGACGTGTGATGGGGAGTTTGCTGTGAATCGCGAAATCTCAAAAATCGCAATATTTCGAAAACTATTAAGTAAAGTTGCTGCAGGGAGGTAAGTTAGAAAAGTTGCGAAGTTTGTGATCCACTGCGATTGGTCACTAATTTGTGTGGGCCATAAAAACCGCAGGTCCGCATGCATATTCTGAAACTTGCAGCTTTTCTGCATCATTTGGTATCAAAGCAGACACTAAATTATGTTCTTAAGGATTGTAGCAAATATGCCAACTAGGAGAGGAGCCGGCATAGGTCGGGGAAGACCTGAAGCCAATGGAGTTTTGCTAGAAGAGATTTGACACCTTCGTACAAGGATGGAGACAATGGAGTCTACTCAGAGGAGAGCACCTGATGAAGGAGATGTCATCGCAGCAGAGGAAACTTCTGAGGAAGAAGAAGAGGAAGAAAGCGAGGCAGCTAAAGTTTTCAAGATATTAGCAAAGGTTAGTGGAAAACCAAGAATGGAGATTCCTTCATATGAGGGGAACCTTAATGTGGACGAGCTGATGGATTGGATCAGTTCAGTGGATAAGTATTTCAACTTTGAAGAGGTCGAAGATAAGAAGAAGGTAAAATTTGTAACTACCAATTTGAAGGGCCATGCATCTATCTGATGGGATGAACTACAGAGATCCAGGGTTAGAAAGGGAAAACCTAAGATCAAGTAATGGGATAAAATGGTAAGTAAATTGAAGAATAAGTTTTTTCAAAAGGACTATCAATAGAATCTTTTCAAACAGATGTAGAATTTGAGGCAGAAAGGAATGACTGTCAAGGAGTATACAGAGGAGTTTTACAAGTTGAGCATTAGGGCAAGACATGTTGAAGATAATATGGAGAATGTAGCGAGATACACCAATGGATTAAGGTATGACATACAAGATGAAATCAGTTTTTTGAGTCTGAAGACAATTGAGGATTCCTACCAAGCATCTTTGAAAGCAAAGGAGAAAATGTTGAGGAAACAAAGTCAGAAGAATAGAGGTAAAAGTCCAGCAAGAGGAAGAGGAACTTTTAGATCAAGATTTCAGCACTCTCAGAATGAAGCAGGAGGTTCGAGTAGTAGACCACCACAGAGAGGAGACTTTGGTAGAGGGGTATTTACACCCAGAGGTAGATGTCAAGGAAGAGAAATTCAGTGTTACACATGTGGAGAATGGGGACACAAATCATGTGACTGCCCTCATAACAAACCAGCAAATCAGCGGAATATGAATGTAGCTGAGGCAAAGGAAGAAAATCCTCAGGTCACGGGAAAAGAAGAACCACCTAAGGCAGGAGAGTCTTTATTTCTCAAACGGGTATTTCTTAAGGCAGAGAAGGAAGAAAATGAGCCAGCTCAAAGGAAGAGCTTATTCGGGATTATATGCAAGTCTAAATAAAAGTGATGCAAAGTAATGATTGACAATGGAAGCACTGATAATATTTTTTCCATAGAGATGGTTGAGAAATTGGGGTTGACTGAGATGGTACACCCTACTCTCTACAAAGTGTTGTGGCTATGGAAGGGACATCAAATTTTAGTGTCAGAATAGTGCAAAGTAGATATACATATCGATACATATAAGGATGGCATATTGTGTGATGTAATGCCAATGGATGTGTTCCATGTATTGCTGGGAAGGCCTTGGAAATTTGACAGGAAAGCCATTCATGACGGCAAAAGGAATACCTATACCATAGAGAAGGATGGAAATAATCACACATTACTAGCTTTGAAGGATGAAGTAGACAAAGGAGCAGCTGGGAATAATGTCATGTTGATTAGTGGAAAGGAATTTTTGCAAGAAGTCAAGAAGGAGAAAGAAATGCATTTTTTTGTTGTGGGTAAACCCATGGTAATTATGACTTCTACTAATTTATACAATCTTCTTGTGGAAATTAAAAATCTATTAGATGATTATGCTGAGATAGTTTTTGGTGAATTACCAAGTAAATTGCCACCAATAAGAAGTATCAGTCATCACATAGATTTAATACCCTGTGAAAGTTTACCAAACAAAGCAGCATATAGAATGACCCCTTGGGAGAATCAAGAAGCTGGAAGACAGGCATAGGAGTTGTTAGATAAAGGACTGATCAAAGAAATCCTTAGCCCTTGTGCAGTACCAGTCGTGCTTAGTCCAAAGAAAGGAGGTGAGTGGCGCATGTGTATTGATTCCACAGCCATAAACAATATCACTATCAGGTATAGATTTCCAATGCCACATATAGATGATTTGATGGATTGTTTAATTGGGTCAAAGTGTTTTATTAAAATAGATCTTAAGAGTGGATACTATCAAATAAGGATTAGAGAAGGAGATGAATGGAAGGCTGCATTTAAGACCAACATTGGGTTGTATGAGTGGTTAGTGATGCCTTTTGGGCTCACTAATGCACTAAGCACATTTATGAGACTAATGAATGAGGCCTTGAAAGAGTATGCAGGTAAATATGTGTTAGTCTATCTTGATGACATTTTGATTTTCAGTCAGAGTAAGGAGGAGCATTTGGAGCATGTCAATCTGGTGTTAAATACTTTTCAAAAGGAGAAGTTGCTTATAAAATTGAGGAAGTGTAGTTTTATGAAGAAGGAGATCATTTAATTAGGATTTATAGTCTCAGAAGAAGGCTTGAAGATGGACTCAGAAAATATCCAGGTAATACTGGATTGGCCAACTCCGAGAAGTGTATTTGAGGTAAGGAGTTTTCATGGTCTTGCAAGTTTTTACAGAAAGTTTATCAGAAGTTTTAGTCAAATATGTGCACTAATAATTGAAACAATAAAGGAGAGAAACCAGCCATTTAAGTGGACAAAAGAAGTAGATCAGAATTTCAAGTTGTCGAAAAAGAAGATCACTTTAAGACCTGTTTTAGCTCTGCCAAATTTTGATAAAATATTCCAAGTTGAGATTGATGCTATTGGGATAGAAATTGGAGTTGTCTTGAGTCAAGAATAGAGACCGATAGCTTATTTCAATGAAAATTTAAATGAGGCCAAGAGGAAGTATTCATCCTATGATAAGGAGTTCTATGTTATTGTGCAAGCTTTGAAGAAATGGAGGCATTATTTGTTGCCCAAAGAATTTGTGTTCTATTCAGATAACCATGCATTGCAATTCATAAATAATCAACCGAAGTTGAACCAAAAGCATGCTAAGTGGGTGGATTTTTTGCAGAGTTTTACCTTTGTAAGCAAACACACAAGTGGTAATTCAAATAAAGTTTTTGATGCTTTGAGCAGAGTAAATTTGGTTATGCAAGAATTGAAGATTGACATTTTGGGGTTTGAAGAGATGATTGATATGTATGACAAAGACACGGATTTCAAAGAAATATATGCATCTTTTAAAATCCTGTGATTCATAATAGAATTCAGTGGTTGTATTACCAAATTCAAGGAGGATTGCTGTTCAAGAATAATAAACCGTGTATACCTAAGTGCTCCATGAGGGAAAATATGATTAAGGAAAAACACAGTGGAGGACTGTTTGGACACATTCGACAGGATAAAACATTTGCTCAAGTAAGTTCTTTTTATTATTGGCCAAAAATTCAAACTGATATCAAAACGTTTTTTGAGAAGTGCAAGATTTGTCAACATGTCAAAGGAAGAAGCCAAAACATTGGGTTATATCAGCCATTTCCAATACCCAATAGATCTTGGAATCCTGTCAGCATGGATTTTGTTTTAGGTTTGCTAAAGACTTGAAGAGGACATGATTATATCTATGTTGTCGTAAATAGGTTTTCTAAAATGGCTCATTTTATTGCTTGTAAGAAAACTAGTGATGCGACTTACATTGCTAATTTGTTTTTCTCTAAAGTTATAAGATTACATGGACTGCCTGTGAGTATTGTTTCAGACAGGGATACAAAGTTCATAGGACACTTCTAGAGGAATCTATGGTTGAAGCTAGGTACAAACCTCAGTTTCAGTTCAGCCTATCATCCTCAGACGAATGGACAAACTAAAGTGGTGAACAGGAGCTTGGGAAACATATTAAGGAATTTGGTTTACAAAAATCCAAAGCAATGGGACTTAGCACTTGCTCAAGCTGAATTTTCCTATATTGATACTCCTAACCGGAGACAAACTGAAGTGGTGAACAAGAGCTTAGGAAACATATTAAGGATTTTGGTTTACAAAAATCCAAAGCAATGGGACTGAGCACTTGCTCAAGCTGAATTTTCCTATAATGATACTCCTAACCAGAGTACCGGAATGAGTCCATTTCATATTGTTTTTGGAATGCATCTAAGAGGTGTGTATGAACTTAGATATTTGAGCAAACAAGAGACAAGGAGTGCAAAGGCTGAAGAATTTGTAGAACAGATACATAATTTGTAGGAATATGTCAAGAAGAGCTTACAGAAAAACACCCAAATTATAAACAAAGAGATGATATAAAGAGGATTGAAAGGGAGTTTAAAGTAGATGATTTAGTTATGGTTTATTTGAGGAAGGAAAGGTTTCCAGTCGAGACTTATAACAAAATGAAAATGAAAAATATAGGGCCATGTATAATTTTGAGGAAGTTTTCCTCAAATGCATATGAGATTGAGTTACCAACATGAATTCGGATATCACCCATCTTTAATGTTGCAAATTTTTACCCATACAAAGAAACAGAGGAAGAACTAAAAGAAGAACCTCCAGAGGAGGAGGACCAGACTTTGAATTGGAAGGAACAGATGCCCAAGACAGTAAAGAAAGAAGTGGAAGCCATTCTAGAGAAAAGAGCAACAAAGAAGGCCAAGGGACAAAACTATTATTAGTATCTAGTCAAATGGAAGGGACAACCACTGGAAGATGACAGTTGGATGATAGCAACAGAGTTACAGAAGTTTAATGCAAATCCTGAAACATTGATGGATCAATCTTTTCTTCCCCGAGAGTCTGATGCAGGAGCATTCGGAATTTAGCCAGCAATGTGATTGTGTGTTCACATGTTGTGGCTAACAATAGGTTGAAAAAAATTATTAATATTTGGTTAAGTTTTAATTTAGAGGAGTTAGTTTGTTTTTATTTGCTAACTTAAATAGGAATAAAATAACAAATTGGTTCTCTCTGCAAGGAGATTAAGCCAAATAGATTAGAACATAAGGATAGGATAGAATTTGTTTTGTTAGAGTGGTTCAAACAGAAAGTTGATAAAAGACAAGAAGAATCGCTTTCAGGTAGATATATATAAGCTTGAATAGGTGGAATAGATATAGAATAAGTGTGAGAGAAGTGTGTGAGAGGTGTGATAGAGGAGTGGACAGAGAGGAGAAGTCAATGTAAAATCCAGCCATCAAAGTGCTCGACTCTGTGTATTTTCATATCTTATTAATTCCAAGTGTTTTTGTATTTTAATTCGGCTGTCTGGTTTAAACTGTCTTTTATTATTTCATTCCCATAGAGCTCGATGGAAAGACTTGCAATTCAAAAAATCTCGTGAAGTTTTTCCACCAGGGACCATTTTGTCAGTGATTGATTTTGCAGAAAACTACACATTTGTTCCACAAAAAGAAATTCAGAGTGAATACTATCATTCTGACCAAGTCTCCATGCTCGTCCATATTCTATATAGACATGCTGAACAAAATGTCGATCATGTAGAAAGCACGAGTGAAAATCGACATATCATTAAAGAATATCACTTTTATATCAGTGACGATCGTACACATGATACATTTTTTGTACAACATTGTTTTGGAAAAATTTATGATTCATTGAAAAATCGTGGAATAACATTCAATGAACATTGGATATGGTCAGACGGATGCGCAGGTCAATTCAAATCTGCACGATCATTTTTTTGGTTGTGTCGTCTTCATAAGAAAACCTCCATTAAACATTGTTGGAATTTCTTTGAGACTGGCCATGGAAAAGGAGAACATGACGGTGTAGGAGCATGCATAAAACGAGTACTTCGAAGATATCAAATGAACCACTTTGCACGCCGACTTGTGAACACTGAAGAAGTTGTTCAATGGTGCATCGCTGCTCTAAGCCATGAGAAAAACCCATCAAGAGAAGTGCGAAGGTACATTCAATTTAATTTATATTGTAAATCTAATTTTAAACATTGTACATTTATCATGCAATGATTATTTTTAATTGTATTTTGATATCATATTTACAAATTCTTTTTCTAATTTTCCATATAAAGGTTTTTCTGGCATATTGGAATCGAAGACGTAGATAGATCAATTGGAAATAACGTTGAAACAATAAAAGGGACTCGAAAATTGCATTCAATTCAAACAAAGTTGTCCAGAAATGTGTTTGCATTGGATAAAAGAAAATATTCTTGTTTTTGTGATGTTTGCATAGACAACACAAAATCCAATGACGTCTGTGAAAACAAAATGTATGTGAACGATTGGAAACATATAGAGCTAAATACAAAGGGAAAAATGTTTGTTGCAATGTTTGAAGAAATGGAATCAGATGAAACTACAATATCATCCGATGGTGATCGAGTTTATGATCTTGTTAGAGAAGGTAACATTTGAATTACTTTTTAATGATTTAAAGATCTACAAATAAATTTAAATATGCATAATTAAATGTTAAATTTATTTTATTGTGCAGGAGATGTTTTTGTTGTAATTGCACCTATTGACAACGATGAAAATGTGAAGTATTATTTGATGCATTGCACTGTGTTATGGATCATTATCTACATATCCTTTTTATATTTCATTTTGAAATTATGAAAAGAAAATTCAAAAAAAAAAAACAGATAAGAATTCAAAAATATGCTTTAAGTATGAAGTTTTGTACTTTAGCATAAAAAAAAAGAAGGGGAATGCATGTTTTTCCATTTTTATTTTATATATGTGAAGCGGGTGTCAACTTTAGGTTGTCGTATCAATATATAAAGGTTAAAGCTCGAGCAACTTTTTGAGCGGAAGGCGCCATCATACAAAAAAGCTCGCGAATATGCAACTGCGGGGGGTTAACTTGCCCATCAGTTATAAAATCCCGACCCCCCTCAGTTGACCGGTCAGATCTCCGAACTTTGGTGATCGACGGTTCTGGTTAATTACGGGGGGTATGGATAGAACTTCCCCGCCATACTCATAGACCCCCCGCATGACGTCATCCACTGCCAGTTGTTTCTCCACGTCAATCTTGCATTTATTATGATTCCCACAATCTATAAAAAGGGTTTTTCCGTCCTATTGTGATTTATTTGTGTCTGTTTACCCTGTTTAAACCGCGTCCCGCCACATTTGCACTATTCAGTACTTTGAATTGTTTTCAAATTCCTGTCAGTCATGGCCAAGCGAACATCATTGTCTGGTTTGTCCAGTCTCAGTCCCCTCCTAGATAGCGAGAAAGATGTTCATGATACCGCGTCATCCATAAACCATCCTCTCTTGCATTATCAAGTAACCCTGAACACTGACAAGTCGCCTGTGTTTTCTGCTATGCAAAGTTTGGGAGTGTTATCCGCTTGTATCCCAAAAACTCATTTCTTCCCCGAATTTATTTCTTGGTTGGTTTCGTCTATGTACCCCGGCAAATGTTTTGTATGAATTCCCAAGGGGAAAATATTCTGCAGGTTTCAACTCAATTAATGCGTCAGGCATTATGTTTTCCAGAATGATTCTCCTTTGCAGTTCTCTGAAGATTCGTTAATTCAGTATTTCGAGGAGCTTTCAAATGAAGAGTTTAATCGTTGCATGTCATTTTTGGTATCAAGTCCAGAGAAGACTCAATTTGAAACGGGAAAATTCAGTTTAGAGGCGTTCAATGTTCAATACAGGCCAATCCTTAGCTGTATTATGGAGATTTTGGGGAGAGATGATGATCGCGAAATTTACAAGGCAGCCCTGGGGATGTTCGTTCTTATGATGAAACCAGGGGTGGTGCTAGATATCCCATCCTTTTGGCAGGAAGTGGTGAATTCTCAATTGATCGCCTTCCCTTTAACAGGTTATTTCAGATTTCCCTCATTGATAGTCTACTTGTTTTTATATCAGAATGTTGAAGAGTTCATGAGTGTTGGTTTGAATATAATGGATAGTAATAAAAATAAATAGTCAGTTTTGCTTTTGACCGATATGGTTAGAAGAGAAGAGAACGAAGCCGGTTTATTTGAATTTGTGGACCATTTCATGACCACTGCTTATAAAATTCTTAATGGAACTCTGCCTCCATGCTTCCTGCCAAAGGCTCGGGAGTTCTTACAATTAGGACCTAATTGTAAATTTGGAGACTGGTTTGTTTTTGAAGATTATTCTGAGATAAGGCTATATGGAGTTAGTATTGAGCCTTATAGGCTTCCAACCTTTGTTCCCATGAGACTGTTTGCCTTGGAATTTATAAGGAAAAGTCTTAATGTGGATCAAGTTCATTTTCTGCCCATGAAGAAAGGATTAATGTACAAGTTACCTATGAGTGTAGGCCCTTTTGTTGTTAACACAAGGCAAGCTTTTGAGGAGGTATCAAAAATATTGGAAGAAACACAGTTGTTGTTGGGAGAGAAATGGACCTATGACCCACATGGGATTATTTCACAAAAAAGGGTCGAGAATGGGTATGCTGCTTTTACTCATGTGAGTAAACCGGATTTAGAGAAATTGGCTAATCCAGGAGGGCCAAGTTCATCACAGATCAGTATTCAAACACCTACAATATTGGAAAAGATGGGCAAAAGAGGGAGAGATGATGTTGTTGAGATCGATGAGGAGGAACCCCGAGAGGAGAAAAGGACTAAATTAGCAGAATACCACTCTTCCAATTCACCTGGTTTTACTCTCCAGGTCAGTGAAGAACAAGGTGGCCCTTCATCTCCTAGCAGACCAGAACTTCATTTGGAAAAGGCTCCTTCCATGAAGCAAGTGTTCTCACAGATTGAAGAAAAGAACCAAAGAATAAAGGCCAATATAGAAACACAAGCAGAGCACCATATACCTGCTGACCAAACAAGACTATTGACTGTAATGGATCTGGAGAAAGATCAGTTTAAGATGGCGCTGTCGCATCCGACAGGAATGTCCCTTGGACCTTCAGGCAGCTTTAAGGAGTTGAATATAGTCATGGACATGAAAAAGATCCCCTTGTGGGACAAAATGAATCTCCACATGCAAACAGGTCAGTTGATTGTCAATGATTTGAGCAAAACCACTGCTACAGCAGTCAAAACAGAAAATATGCTTGCTCTAAGGTTGTCAAACAATGCAAGATGGAAAAAGCTGAAATTGCCAGCTGCAGAGCACTCGTTGGCAGCCGAAGTAGCAGAGGTTGAAAAGGAAAAAGAGGAACTACGACAACAGTTGATGAAGAAGGACGAGGAACTTGCTAAGGTAAAGCAGACTGCTATAACCTTACAGAATCAAATCCAGAACCATACTTGTACTTTTGATTTTTCTGCAGGTGGAGCCGACCCTCAAGCCCAGGTTGTTCAGCTGAATACAGAATTAAAAATGGCGGAGAGAGATTGTAAACAGGCCCAGTCTGAATTGGCCACAGTTCTTAAGTTTATGCAAGGATGGGAAGGAAAGGCAAATGAGAACGAACAGAAGCTACAAAAAGCTGAGGAAGAAATCAAAGAACTCAAGGAGAAATTGAAGGGAAATATTTCCCTTATTAAAGCTAAGGATCTCATCTGGAACGAGATCATTTCTGAAATGCAGGAAAAATGGGATTCCATAAATATAATTGCCAGAGAGAAAAACATTGTTTCAGAGCACGAAAAGGAGTTGTTATCAGATAAGCAGGCCGCTATCAAAAGATCAAATTGGGCCAAGAAATTCCTAAATTTTATTAATGCCAAGACAGATGAAGAGTTGAAAGATATGGGGATACTGGATAGGTACTTCTATGCTGAAGAGGTAAACAAAATGATCATTAAAAATGACCTTCTAAAGGCCTCAGAGAAGCGATTACAGGGAATAAAAGAGATGGTTAAGAAATTTGATATTTCGTTTGATAAGTTGAGGAGAATAGGATTGCCCTCATGCTGGAGGGAGGGAGGTGAGATTATGTCCTGGAAATTTTATGAGGATCAATTGATATTTGCAAAAAGCAGAGCAGATGGCCGACATGAGAAGACACAGATATTGAAGGGAGAAACAGTATTCAATTTCTTACAGAGGCATTTCCTTCTGCTGTGGATGGTGAAGACATTGTTTACAAGTAACCTCACTCACATTCAAGTTGTTGCCTTCACACTGGAATATCATCGTTATAAGAACGCTCCGCTAACTCAAGATAAACTCTAGAAGGAATGCAAGAAATTTTCTATTGACACAGAAAAAGGATTTCCAGCCAAACAGCCACAAGTAGCCATTCAGCCACAAGTTGTCATTGAGTCAGCCGCTATTCCAGGAACATCAGTTCCTTTAGATTAGGATTTATCATCTTTTATTTTGTTTTAAGTGAATTTATGTAAATGTAATAAGATGTTTCCGAGGCATGTACCTCCGCTACAGAGAGTAGTTAAGCAGTTACAGTTAGTTAGAATCAGTTTATAACTGAAAACCATTTTGGTTCAGATTGTATTTAAAGACATCTTAAGGAAGAAAGAAGGTTCCGAGTTTTGAACCTTGAAAGGCTAATTTTGTGCTGAAAAATATTGAATGAATGAAAAAGCTATGCAAGTTTCCATTATTCCATCTGTGTTGAAGAGTTTTCTTGGTTTTCATTTCATTTCCATATCTGTGAATAAAGTAGAGTGATTAGAGTTGTAGGTCTCTTGATATTTATGTATCTAAGAGTTAAATATCCTTAATGGGCGCTCCTTTACTTCTTCAGGATTTTATTATGGCAGTTTTTTGTTTTAAGCAGCATGACAAACTGAAATCCTTTTCTTTCTTTGTCTTCCATTCGCTCACTTCAATAAAAAAGGAACATGGCATTGCAGAGCTAATAAAGATTAGATATTTGTGAGATATATTATTAATATTTGAAGGTTTTAAGAAACAGAGACATATAAACATTTTGTGACATAATCTTTAATGTCTTGAGCACGGATTCTTGTACACAGCCAAGAATTGTTTCTCAAGGAACAACACACTGAACAAAAAATGAAATTATTACAAGACTATAATGATCACGGATTTCAGTATGACAAAGGGTCTATTATACTGAAAGGTTATTTTTTCAAACAAACTCGTCAAAGTGGAGACTTTGTTTACTTCGAAGACTATGAACCTGATTCCATAAGTTGTCAATATAGTCACTTGGTGTGTGCAACACGCATAAAGTTGATAGAAGTTCAATCAAAGAAAAAAACAAAAATTAAGAAATGGAAAATGTCAAAATCCGATCATGAACGGATTATTGAGGATGGAATTCCATTAGAATTTTTTTGAGTGAAGTGTCCAACAATTTATTATCTTTGGATTAAATATGTTTTAGAACTTTCAGTACTCAACTAAAAATTAAGCTGCTTATGTTATTTGTGGTTTGCAGATGTTACAAATTGTTTGGGTACAAGCACATGCTCTAGTATCAACTGAAAGTAGTTTTTCTATACATGTGCATTGATTAAAAATGTTATATGTATTGGATATATATATATATATATATATATATATATATATATATATATATATATATATATATATATATATATATATATATATATATATATATATATATATATATATATATATATAGATATTCTAGAATGAAATTAATTGTTCTTGTATATGTTCTCCGACCATATGGTACAAATTATTTCACTTTATTTTGTAAGGTCAGATTCGGTTCCCATATGGCCTAGCCTCCAAGGGACGAGATAACAAGTGGTTGTCCCCCCTTGCCCGAATCTTAGCTTTAAAGTACAATTTTACTTTTTATGTCAGGCATCTTACATGATGTCCTAGCCAAAGATAGATTCTCTTTGTTTCAAGTTTCCAGTAAAAGTTGTCACCGAATGACCTGCTCGAACTCTTGTAGTAAACACCATACCTCATCTCTCTTGCTCTCCAATATTATTAGGTTTAATTATTATAACACAAAAACCGTTCTACATTGTCAATAATTTTTTGCGCTTACACTAAAATCAATGAACACTATTAATCCAATGTCTTTACAAGTAATGTACCATCATACATGCAATTATATCAAATTAGAAATCAACATATACAATGAAATCAATGGGGATTGTCTTGTTGCAAGTAAAATAATTTCAATTTACCATATGTGCAAATGTAGGTTGAAACCATCCAAAACTTTAAGTTGTAAATTGAAACCATCCAAAACTTTAAGTCTTAAAACCCTTTTGATTATATATTGTGCATCATTAAAACATTTAACATTTAAATTTCATTAAATATCACATGCAAAATGTAGATTGAAACCATCCAAAACTCGAGTTTTAAAAACTTCACATGCCATGCCAATTATAATTCAACAATCCAACAAAAACATTTAACAAATTAAATATCACATGCCAAAGTTGTTTCAAGTTTCCGGTAAAAGTTGTCACCGAATGACCTACTAGGATATTATAAATACTAACTTTGTAAAATCATTTGGCATTCGGAAAAATTCGAAAGTCTTAGACTGTCAATCAATTTAAAGTATCATTCACCCTAGGGAGTGTAAAATATTCAATGTAGGTTGGTGATGATGCTCACTCCTAGCTTGAAGCAGCACCAATGACCAATTATTTAATGAATTCCAATGCACTAGACCAAAGTTGGTTCAACCTACTTGGTTTTTCACCCAAGAAATTCCAAGGATGGACTATCTGGCCAAACTACTGAAATTGAAAAGCTTGACATGGAGATACGACAAGGTGAACAAAGACTTCAAGAACTCTTTATGGAAAGGGCTCACTTGAAGGAAAGAAGCACCACGTTGCAGGCTAAAGTCAAGAACATGGAAGATAAGATCAAGAGGGATTTTCTTGATCCGAAACCTATTGGTTTGAAGAAAGAAAATGCATGTGTTGGCACACTTGGAAAAGAAGACGACCACACTATGTGGATTGGTGCACTTTGTTTGGAAGGATTCAATATATGTCGTATTGGAGCAATTAGACAGAATTCGAAAAGGAAAGAGCTTGAACCAATTCAAGCAGACCCAGGATCGAATTGTTCTATGGAGCTTCATGAGAAGAGATATGTGAAAAGCACTGTTAAGCCAAGGGATAGTTCGAAAGACATATTGGAAGAGGAAATGTTGAAGAAGATTGCGGAAGTAAGGTGCAAGACAAGGAGGAGGAATGATGATGAAAGTTCCTTGGACTTGAGATTCGTGTCTACAACCGTACATGGGAAAAATTTCTTTGCTTTGATAGACACGAGGGCTACCCATAGCTTCCTAAGTCGAAAGGCAGCTTCATCTCTTAGAAAGAGGAAGGCTAGGATCGAGAAAGAGTTGAGTGCTTTCAAGGCAGTCAACTCGAGGATGAAAGCAGTGACTGGTGTCATGAAAGGCACACGTGAGAGTAGGGTCATGGTTTGGAAAGATAGACTTAAGAGTCATTGACATGGATGATCATTCTATGGTGTTGGGCCGAGACTTCATGGTTGCAGCATAAGCCATACCAATGATGGACCGAGACATTCTCTTAATTCTTGTGATCAATCTTAAACTATTTTCTGAAAGATAGATAAACCATTTAAATATTTAGCTCGAACTCTTGTAGTAAACACCATACCTCAAGTCTCTCTTGCTCTCCAATATTATTAGGTTTAACTATTATAACACAAAAATCATTCTACATTGTCAATAATTTTTTGCGCTTACACTGAAATCAATGAACACTATTAATCCAATGACTTTACAAGTAATGTACCATCATACATGCAATTATATCAAATCAGAAATCAACATATACCGTAATGAAATCAATGGGGATTGTCTTGTTACAAGTAACATTTCAATTTACCACATGTGCAAATGTAGGTTCACATTCTATCATTCATGTAGTTTTAAAAACTTCAGATGTCATGCCAATTATAATTCAACTATCCAACAAAAACATTTAACATTAAATATCACATGTCATGCCAATTATAATTCAACTATCCAACAAAAACATTTAACATTAAATATCACATGTCAAATGTAATTCAGATGAAAACATTACTTCACATTCACATGCCAAAAGTACTAAAACCATCCAAAGAACACTGAAATCAATGAACACTATTAATCCAATGACTTTACAAGTAATGTACCATCATACATGCAATTATATCAAATCAGAAATCAACATGTACTATAATGAAATCAATGGGGATTGTATTGTTACAAGTAACATTTCAATTTACCACATGTGCAAATGTAGGTTCACATTCTATCATTCATGTAGTTTTAAAAACTTCAGATGCCATGCCAATTATAATTCAACTAGATCCAACAAAAACATTTAACATTAAATATCACATGCCATGCCAATTATAATTCAACTATCCAACAAAAACATTTAACTTTAAATATCACATGTCAAATGTAATTCATATGACAACATTACTTCACATTCACATGCCAAAAGTACTAAAACCATCCAAAGAACACTGAAATCAATGAACACTATTAATCCAATGACTTTACAAGTAATGTACCATCATACATGCAATTATATCAAATCAGAAATCAACATATACTGTAATGAAATCAATGGGGATTGTCTTCTTACAAGTAACATTTCAATTTACCACATGTGCAAATGTAGGTTCACATTCTATCATTCATGTAGTTTTAAAAACTCATATGCCATGCCAATTATAATTCAACTATCCAAAAAAAACATTTAACATTAAATATCACATGCCATGCCAATTATAATTCAACTATCCAACAAAAACATTTAACATTAAATATCACATGTCAAATGTAATTCAGATGACAACATTACTTCACATTCACATGCTAAAAGTACTAAAACCATCCAAAAATTAAATAAAACAAATTATATAATAGTTCATTGTAATAAAATATGTCCAAAAATTGTAAATCTCACTTGAGTATCAAACTGTATCAAGTTTAACAAATTTTAAAACCATCTAAATTTTGAAATCAAATCTGTAAATCTTGTCCATCAAAAGGAGGATCTAGCGTCTGGGTCTCGAGTCGCCCTATTCTGTCAATAGGAAACCATCATACACAATGCACATGTACTTGAACATTAAAATTTGAATTTTTAAAAATGAATGGGAATATATATATCTAGAACTTCATGTAAAAAACAAAATATAACAAAAAAATCATGCAATACCTCATAAGGTTCCCTCTCCATTTGATGGACAGGTTCTGCCATAGAAACATCTGCAGTGGTAACCTGTACAATATACATGTACAGTTAAATATATATATATATATATATATATATACATAAATAATTTATATAAATTAAAAACTTTCAAATGAAAATGCACGTGTACATATATAAACTTATTTGAAAAATAATATTAAAAAAAAGAACTAAAGACAACTTGTTCAAATGGTGTGGATGTTCCTATCTCCGTCGCTAGAGTCCTCGGATTAAAAAAATCTTCTACACGAACCTAAATTCAAAAAATTTTAAATAACTCAAAATATAGATATCTCTCTCTATATATCTCAATTTTTAATGGAACTTTTTGAGGTAACATAAATTTTGAACTTGTGAAAAATTGTCCATACTTGTACATCTCCCAATGAAGAAGAAGGTATATCTCCTAAGGAAAAAGAAGGTACAGCCATCCCAAAAACATCAGACGGAATCGGAACCTGTTAAAACATTTAAAATCAAATTATATATATACATACATGTACATGTGTGGCAACAATTATTTATTTTAGAGTCACTTAAAAAACACTAACATACATGTGCCAACATATCATGATGGCCAGACCCAGCTGCATCGTTTGAGCCCGAGGTCCCGAACGTAATATTAACATTTTCATCACGCATCATGCCTGAGAACTGCAAATGGTGTTTTAACATATAATCATACATTTTTGTTAGATTAATGTACACATACAAATAAGTGTATACATGTACATACACATGTATTTATTACAAATTGTACACATGTATATGTAAATATAATTTCAAACCCTAAGGTCACTAACACATACCGTTCTGGTGCCCTCTTCCTCATGAAAAAATAGGTCTTGCAGACCATTGCGATAATTTATTGCATATGTTCGGAGATCTTCAACATTCATGTTGTAAATCTCCTCATCTGTACAATAAACAAAATTGGCACGTGCATTTTCACGTTCTCTTTGTCGATTTAAACAAATATCGACTCCAGTCAATCCGCTATGAACATTGTCGATCATAACATCTCTTGCTTCACGACTTATTTGAGAAGTCGCATCCATCTCTGATCGCAGGGTTTCGACTCGAAACGGTCAACTCACTAATGGCGGCTCAGGGCAAGGCAACTCCACATCTCGCTTAGCGCCCTTACATTGATATAATCGACCTCTCCCCGAGCCAAAAAATTCTGAAGGAAGGTCATTGTAGTCGGGTTTCATATCCAAAAAAAATTATGCATAAAACATTTGTGCAAAATAAACAGGAACCTCATCGTTCCATGGAAGCCTTCCAAAGGTCGCAAGATGTCGATCATACAAATATTTTTCTTTGTCTGGGTGCTTGAAATACTGCACCTTCAACATTTTTCTTTTTGGCCCTTCCTTATAATCAAACATTGACTTAGCATCATCTCTTGAAACTCTTTGTTTTATGTCCTGCCATTTATCGGGACCTATCACTGTTTCTTTTCTCTTTCTCATCAGTTCTACAAACAAATCAGTCGTTGGCCCCAAATTTTTGTACACTTTTACCATTTCACTCAATGAATGTGTAACTATTTCAAGGCTTTGTCTACTCTCAGCAGGTAGAGACAAAGCCTCGAGATCTCTTTGCAATTTTGCATGAAGGCTTTGACACCTTTGTAAGGTGCATTCCGCCATGTTCGTTTCCCATGGTATATCAGTAATCTCAGCCGGATAAGTTGTGCTGGGTTGACATCCTTCTTCTTCAATGTAGCGCGCTGCCCTGCGTCTTTTTTGACCACTGGCTCGAACATTTTCAGCCTCTGCATCAATATATATAAAATTTTGTATATTAGAAAAAACACGTGTAAAAAAAGTTGTACAAATTTAATGAAAAAATATTGAAATTGATGGCAACCTTGATGTTGTTGGTTAACATCATCTCCAACATGACCTTGCTGAGAACCAACCCCAGAATGACGCTGCTGAGAACCAGACCCACAGTGACCCTGTTGAGAACCAGCAGCCGTTGATTGGCCTTCGGGGGAATAAATATCACCCCCTTCCCGCAACCTGCTACCAGTCATCCCTCAACCGGTTGAACCTTGGCCACGCTCCGTGGATGGAGTAGAAACCCTTCTCCTCTTGCCTCCTAAAAATTAAAATATGAAACTTATTAACAACTAATTTCACTCACAAAGTTAATAAAAAAATCAATTCCATATGTACACACATGTATGGAGATTTAAGATTATATTTAAATACTGTGAACATCCTCTGATCCCTGAACCTCCATATGGGATTCGGCTGATCTTCGTCTTTCATCCTCCATGATATATATCTATTGGTCGACATTCACAAAATAGATTTCAAAAAATCAATTTGTAATTTAGTGTACACAAATTATGTAGAACACAACTTTCAAAACAATAATTGATCATGTGTAAAACATAGAACCAGTGGAGAAACCTAAGGAAAAACTATGTTTCCAAGTCGAACCTTTGTAGAGGTTCCAGTACCTGAGAGTAAAATCCAGTTTGGGGTTGTTAAATCCAGTATGTTCTATATTTCTTACATTTCTACCCTCCTATTTTTCTTTCCAATCAAGGTTTATAAAATAACATGAGAAGCAACATGAGACTTGGAACAATCATTTTCATTATCTATATGGAAGGCAAGAAGGATTACTACAATTTGTACTTGGTTTTTTAAGAATATATCAAATAAAGTTTTTTAGAAGCAAATATGGCTTGTTCCTCAGTATTTGGCACTTAGAATTTCCATAACGCTTATAACCCCATCTTTACAATTTTTATAATTTCCATGATGAGACATTTGAATTTCCTTCCCCATATTTCTTGTTAATGATTATAACCTTAAAATGGCTAGTATTGGTTTGTCATCATCATCTCAAAATGACCTGGTAGATGAAAATTTACCATGTCCATCATCATCACTTCACACCATCTCATACATGACCCCTTCTACATATTATATGCATGAATTTTTGGCATGTCATCCTCTCTACCTATCCCATGAATGATTGTGAAAACAGGTGAATAAAATACAATTTATAAGCAGAGGATAGTTTCTAGTTTGTCCTCCTCCATCCGCCCCATAGCTAGTGATTTCTCAATTTTCCACTTCCAACTTTCTATTCTCGAAATTCATTAGCAGCTAATTTTATCGATAGCCACACCACACTACATTAATGAACTCTACGTTGTTTGTTATTGTAAAGTCCAATAACAAGCAATGTTAATTGAGTTTAGTAGTGTATATAACAATTTCTTTGACTTCCAGGTGTGTTGTGACTATTAGTAGAATTAACTACCAAAATGAATTTCCAAAATAAAATGTTGGAAGAGAAAAAATAGGCAATCACTGGATATGGAGTGGGTGGAGGAGGACAAACTTATAGTGATCCCTTCCTTATCAAATTTCCTTTATTCACCTAACGTCACAATCAATCATGGTCTAAGTAGAGGGGATGACCTACCATAAATTCAATCATATAATGTGTAGAAGGGTCATATGTAGATGGTGTGAAACGATGATTACAAACATCGTAATTTTTCATTTTTGAGATGATGATTACAAACCAGTGCTAGCCCATTAAAGGTTATAATCATTGGTGCCTAATGTGGGGTGGACAATTTAAATCAAGTTTGTATCAAAGTACAATTTAGCTCATTTTAGTCAAGGTTAGTTAGAAGAATTAGCTATTGGTTTCTGCCTTCAATTTCCTCTGAAAATGAATGTGTACGTGCTTTTGAGAGACATTAGAGGAATAAGGTCCAAATTTTTGATGAAAATGTGCTATGAAAGTAAAGGTTTTTAAAGGCAAGCATGTACAAGGCATAGTTGAGCCAAATGTTCTTCAAGAAGGGCCTAATTATTTGGGTCTTGGTTATGGAAAACATGGAAAATGCTCCAAAGCCAAGGAGGCACATGAAGTTGTTCCAAGAAGGAATTTTATTTCATGTTCATTACCTCAAGCTTGTGAAGTTTGTGTTCATGATGAATGGAACATGTACATAGTTTACCTTAAAGTTGTTGTGTTTTACGGATATTAAAATGAAGAAATTCTATTTAGATCCATTCCAGAGATTGACTGCATGGGCATTTACTAGATATGTCACCTTTCATAAAAGATGAGATCCAGAGGCTACCTGGCCCTTTACAGACTCTGCCTATAGAACTTGTAGAAGTAAACACTAGAGGCATTAACAATATCAAAGAACGTTTTCATGCTCAGACATGGGAATGTGTCTTTCCCTACACAAAAAAATAGTTCTTGAGGTAGTTAATCTTCATAGACAGGTCATCAAGCAAGTTAATGTGATCATCCCTCCTTCCCTCCCTTCTAAAATAATTATGTTTTGCGGGTCAGAAAGCCAAAATATGGAGACAATTATCACCAAATCCAACGTACGATTATGCATGATGGAGAATATCTAGCGCTTTCCCTTGTTAATATATTTAACAATCTCAATATTTATTTAAAAGTATCAATAGTATTTCGACGACATCACATTGTTCAAATCTCATGGTCGAAATACTATTGATACTTTTAAATAAATATTGAGATTATTAAATATATTAACAAGGGAAAGTGCTAGAGATTCTCCATCATGCATAATCATACGTTGATGCTTATAGAGTGAAAAAACTAAAAGAATCAACTTGTAGGGTCATTTTAATGGGGGGTGGAGAATTCAGGTCTAAAACCTTTTGGAGTCATTTTGAGGTATTGAATGACATTTCTGGGGGTCAAACGATTATATAATTTAAGTTGAAGGCCCATGAGATAAATATGACTTCTATGTCACATATTTAAGTTAAATCATCTATTTGTTGTGTTATATGAACAAAATTGGTACGCATATCTAAAGAGTCCAAATGCTCATTCAAGACCATATGTAATCCTCATCTAACTTAGCCAGGGATTTGCAATACTATATTTGAGTTGGCTAGCTCCATTTCAAGATATTTTGGTTATCCAAGAGGGGATATAAAAAATGAAAAGAAGAATGGAAAAGAGGATTTCATAATCGATGAAGGTCAAGATGATTCACATGATGAAGTGCAACTAAAAGAAGCGCCATTGAAATGGTTTGCTGATAGATGGTTAGATTTCTTATCCAATTAAGGCCTAGCATGTATTTTGATGTTTCATGAATTTCTTTGCAAATTCAAAGTATGGTGCATGTTGCATGAAGCAAGATGTTGAAAGTAGAGTTATGTTAGACACACTTAAATGCAACAAACATGGAAATTTGTACATGAGCTCTATTATTTGACTTAAGAGTCAGTTGTTTGAAGAGGCATGTTTTGTCAACTTGTGTTTGGTTGATGGTTTTGTACACCAATATGTAAGAGTACATGGACATATTCACATGATGTGAATTTTTTTTTCTTTGGAGGAGAAAAATGATATGTCAGCGAGCCATGTTTCTTGCATGATCTGTGTTTTCAGTTTGATGGTTTTGTTTGTGACAAGACGTCACAAGATTTTGCGAAGGTCCACTCTTGAGCAAGAGCCTCATGATTACAACCTATTCATGAGAATCAAATGGGAGTGCATCCTTATTTTGAAAACAAGTAGGATTCTAAGCTACCTAGGACTCAAACCATCATTTTTAGATTTGAAATATAATGGTGTTGTTTCAATGCCTGAATTCACAACCCTAACACATGAAATCACTAATCTAATTACACATGAAATAAATAGTTATTTTCTCCAACATTAAAAATATAACTAAAAACTAAATTCCACATAGTTGAAAGAAAAAGAAGTGCCATTGAAATGGTTTGCTGACAAATGGTTAGATTTCTTATCCAAGGCCTAGCATGTATTTTGATGTTTCATGAATTTCTTTGAAAATTCAAAGTATGGTGCATGTTTCATGAAGCAAGATGTTGAAAGTAGAGTTATGTTAGACACACTTAAATGCAACAAATATGGAAATTTGTACATGAGCTCTATTATTTGACTTAAGAGTCAATCGTTTCAAGAGGGATGTTTTGTCAACTTGTGTTTGGTTGATGGTTTTGTACACCAATATGTAAGAGTACATGGACATATTCACATGATGTGAATTTTTTTTTCTTTGAAGGAGAAAAATGATATGTCAGCGAGCTATGTTTCTTGCATGATGTGTTTTCAGTTTGATGGTTTTGTTTGTGACAAGATGTCACAAGATTTTGCGAAGGTCCACTCTTGAGCGAGAGCCTCATGATTACAACCTATTCGTGAGAATCAAATGGGAGTGCATCCTTATTTTGAAAACAAGTATGATTCTAAGCTACCTAGGACTCAAACCATCATTTTTAAATTTGAAATATAATGGTGTTGTTTCAATGCCTGAATCCACAACCCTAACACATGAAATCACTAATCTAATTACATGTGAAATAAATAGTTATTTTCTCCAACATTAAAAATATAACTAAAAACTAAATTCAACATAGTTGAAAGAAAAAGAAGCGCCATTGAAATGGTTTGCTGACAAATGGTTAAATATTTCTTATCCAATTAAGGCCTAGCATGTATTTTGATGTTTAGGTCCACTCTTGAGCGAGAGCCTCATGATTACAACCTATCCGTGAGAATCAAATGGGAGTGCATCCTTATTTTGAAAACAAGTAGGATTCTAAGCTACCTAGGACTCAAACCATCATTTTTAAATTTGAAATATAATGGTGTTCTTTCAATGCCTGAATCCACAACCCTAACACATGAAATCACTAATCTAATTACACATTAAATAAATAGTTATTTTCTCCAACATTAAAAATATAACTAAAAACTAAATTCAACATAGTTGAAAGAAAAATAAGCGCCATTGAAATGGTTTGCTGACAAATGGTTAAAGATTTCTTATCCAATTAAGGCCTAGCATGTATTTTGATGTTTCATGAATTTCTTTGCAAATTCAAAGTATGGTGCATGTTGCATGAAGCAATATGTTGAAAGTAAATTTATGTTAGACACACTTAAATGCAACAAATATGGAAATTTGTACATGAGCTCTATTATTTGACTTAAGAGTTAGTTGTTTGAAGAGGCATGTTTTGTCAACTCGTGTTTGGTTGATGGTTTTGTACACCAATATGTAAGAGTACATGGACATATTCACATGATGTGAATTTTTTTTTTCTTTGAAGGAGAAAAATGATGTGTTTTCAGTTTGATGGTTTTGTTTGTGACAAGACGTCACAAGATTTGTGAAGGTCCACTCTTGAGCGAGAGCCTCATGATTACAACCTATCCATGAGAATCAAATGGGAGTGCATCCTTATTTTGAAAACAAGTAGGATTCTAAGCTACCTAGGACTCAAACCATCATTTCTAAATTTGAAATATAATGGTGTTGTTTCAATGCCTGAATCCACAACCCTAACACATGAAATCACTAATCTAATTACACATGAAATAAATAGTTATTTTCTCCAACATTAAAAATATAACTAAAAACTAAATTCAACATAGTTGAAAGAAAAGAAGCGCCATTGAAATGGTTTGCTGACAAATGGTTAAAGATTTCTTATCCAATTAAGGCCTAGCATGTATTTTTATGTTTCATGAATTTCTTTGCAAATTCAAAGTATGGTGCATGTTGCATGAAGCAAGATGTTGAAAGTAGAGTTATGTTAGACACACTTAAATGCAACAAATATGGAAATTTGTACATGAGCTCTATTATTTGACTTAAAAGTCAGTTGTTTGAAGAGGCATGTTTTGTCAACTCATGTTTGGTTGATGGTTTTGTACACCAATATGTAAGAGTACATGGACATATTGACATGATGTGATTTTTTTTTCTTTGAAGGAGAAAAATGATGTGTTTTCAGTTTGATGGTTTTGTTTGTGACAAGACGTCACAAGATTTTGCGAAGGTCCACTCTTGAGCGAGAGCCTCATGATTACAACCTATTCGTGAGAATCAAATGGGAGTGCATCCTTATTTTGAAACAAGTAGGATTCTAAGCTACCTAGGACTCAAACATTCAAAAAATTCAAAAAAATTAAATATTACTTAAAATATGAATTTGGATGTGAAATAATCATAGCTAAATGTGAAAACAAAAATTATATATATTTGTTTTAACTCCAATGTACTATGGGGTTTAAATCTATGATACTATGGGAAATAGAGATCTATCCAAAAAATATTTCTTTCAATATCAGTATAAATATACATAAAGTCTTGAATATTCTGCAATTTAATGAAACAATAATTAATAATCCATCTTTGAAACCATCTAAATAATAAGGAAATAACACATATGTGGAAACCAACAAGCACCAGCAATTTACCAACCAACCAAATCCCCACTGATGGCAAGGGTTAGGCTGTTACATTTTATCTACATATAACCCAAATGATTTGGTTGTCCTTTGTGCTACTTCTTAGAAAACTGCAAGATGAAAGTTAAGGAAATTCACGATTGCGAAATTCTAGGTGTCCAAGAGGTGTAAGAAAAAGGAATAAAATAAAATAAAATAAAAATAATTTAGCTCCCAAGGTCTCCAACGAGGAACCAAAGCATATTTCTTTGTCAAGTTTGTCCTTAGAAAAGCTACAACATGAAAGCACGAGAAATTCACAATTACAAGATTCTAGGTGTCCAAGAGCATAAAGGATAAAAAATAATGAAAAAAACTGAAAACTTGAACTCGTAAGGTGTACAACAGGGAAACAAAGTATATTTCTCAAGGCCATTTTGTACTTAGAAGAGAAGCAAGATGAAAATGGAGAAGATTCACAATTTCAAGATTGTAGGTGTCTAAGAGCTTAAACAAAAAACTCAAGTTCCGAAGGTCTACAGAAGGCATGAGAGGCTTAATATTAAGCAAAAATAACCACCAAATATCTTCCTTGAGAAAACAAAATAAAGGAAACAAAGAGTCACCAAATAACTAAAACATTGTTGTTTTGTGGAACCAAGATATAGTCAACAATATAAGTGCTACACAAAAACAAATGTAAACACAATGGAAAACTGAAACATATCTCGCTATCAAATTCGTGAATTCTTATTTTAAGATGGTAGAACTTAAGTCTCAATTATAATTGGATTCTTTCTAAAGTGTAATTCCAAGCTCATTAAGCATACTAGGTGACCAAATTTTTAAGTAACTTGAGATTCACAACAAGAGATACACAACATGCACCACAATACACAATGTGCCCTTGTAGATAAGGATTTAGACAAATATACTTCAACAAAGATGGAATCAACCTTAAAAAAGAATGATATAATGGAAGCAATATATCAATACTAGTGTCCTTTTTCATTCCTTAATAGCTATGATGACCAAAAACTTGAAATGCTAGAGATTTTAGCACTTGAGAATGGAATGGACCAAAAAATTATTGACCGCAATTGTTTGGTGACCTTCAACTTTATGGAAAATGTAGGACTACAGGGAAGTTCTCTTTGAACATGAAATATGTAATTTCATTCCAATTACCGATAAATAATATGTTTTATTTCTTAAATTAAATATATATATATATATATTGATGTCCAATGAATGACCACAAGGTTGGTCAATAGGATTCAAAAGTATAGACAATGTGATTGCATATTTATATTTCAAATTAAAATCAAAATTTTATAAAGTGCCTAAATCTTCTTCAAAGATTAACATTTCTAAGATTAGTGGAATCACTAAACAACATCATAAAAATATAACAATAGAATAGTGTACATGCTTCTATTCTATGGTTATCCCTCTATCCTTGTAACCTAGATCTATTTAAACATTAGCAGTTTTAGGAGGAGATCCCATGTCAGGTCTAACTTTGAATGAGTTGCACAAGGACTAACTAACTAACATACATATGTGAGAAAGAGATTAACAAGAAGTATATAAATGAAAAAGTAAGACAGGGGAAAAGCAAAGTAAGACATGAGAAGAGTAAGAAAACGCTAGAGCAGAGTAGAGTAAGACATGAGAAGAGTAAGAAAACGCTAGAGCAGAGTAGAGTAATACAAGAGAAGAGTAAGAAAAGGCTAGAGCAGCGCATTTTTATAGAAATTCAATCCATTGTCCTTAACATGCATGATCAGAATATTTTTCTCATACAGCAACTATAATGTTATCATTTCCTATACCAAAGATTAATTATACGTATTACACAGCACAGGAACAGAACAGATAATGTATTACACAGCACAGGAACAGAACATATAATGTATTACACAGCACAGATCGTCTTCTAGAATAAACATCAATTACTGTATCATGACTGTAGATGTAATGAAACCTATAATGAGAAGAAACCTTGCCACTTCAAGAGTTCTGATGACCTAAACTTGAGACCTATATGCTATATAACAGAGATTAAAGGTAGCATATGTAACAAACCTCAGAAAGAGACTAGGACAATCAATGTGGTTATTTTTCAATTCCTAATCAGTAGATAATAGTCATCAATTAGGCTACACTGTGTGTGTTCTAGGTCTGTGCCCTAGAGGGCCGAGAGTTGCAGACTTAGGTTAGAATATAGGCCGTAGATTTGAAGAGCTTTTAATAAGCTTGCTGCATATGTAGGTATCCTCCTCTATATGCAGTGCAATGCAGGGGGTGTCCTCAATTTATAGGAAAAAGATAATGTTCATGATGTATAGGAAGGTGAGTAATAAATCTTTATTGTGCTCCTTTTCTTAACTGCAGGATTTTATCCAGCTGGCTCTTACCCGAACTCCATTTATGTATTTTCTAGTAGTTGGTTTGGAATTGACTACCATATTAACACGCTACATGGAAAATGTGGAAAAGGTGAAAGGGCCTTGCAGACTATGTACCACAACCATGAGATATTTTTTTATAAATTTTAGTGTCTATTGAAGTTGGATCTCTACTGTGCATTTTTTTTTTTCACCAAGAGAAAAATCGCTGTTTAGATATTATATCATAGGAAAACAATCCATCGTCCGGTACATGCGCATCTGAAGAGGAGATAACCATTTCTCGACAGGAGAAAGGGATGTCCCATTCAGGCAGAGGTAAAAAAACAGAGTTTGGTACCCTCACAGACAACGCAGTGAAACCATATAGGTTCAAAACTGTATACAGATCCCAGCTATGGATTCTGGCGTCCAGGCGTAGTAGCCAGGTGGAATATACATGGAGCAAATGAAACAAAATACAGAGAAACAAAACAAACCTCATAGAGGATACAGAGCACTTCAAAAACATGAGCAAAAACCGATGAAAGAAGTGTGGTCCAGCCAAAGGAAGTAAGTCACAGTCTTAAAAAAATTTACAGAATAGTCTTGAGTTGGTGCCGAAGTAAGTCGCAGTCTTAAAAAAATTTACAGAATAATCTAGACATTTTGATAAGATTATGAATAATTTTGGCAAAGATTACGAGGAGACTAACAATTTACATAAAAAACTAAACATACATAACGATATATCAGATTCGTAATACCCGATGACCGTGGCAAACACCAGCGCGGCGACGAGGACGACCGTGGCAAACACCAGCGCGGCGACGAGCTCCGACGACGAGAAACAGCGACAGCAACAATGACAGAGAAAACGCGGGAGAAACAGCGACAGCAACAGCGACAGAGAAAACGCGGGAACAATAAACCACATAGCTTCGCGGGCGATTTATTTATAGAAAATAGTTCGGCCGAACTATTTTAAATGTAAAAGTTCGGCCGAACTTTAGTTGCCGGTTTTCCAATCTCCGGCAAAAATTCTGTTTGCCCGTGCCGTCAGTAAGCCGTCAGGCTAAACGGAATCACGAGTTCGGCCGAACTCGATAAAATGTTCGGCCGAACTATTTCCGAAAAAAAATTTCAACCCGCAATTCTCACAAAAGTGTAACCCAAGTTCAAGTTTCCCCCCTTTTCTCTGTGGGAGTATATATATATTACATCGCACACAGCGGGAGTTCTCTGTAAAAGGTTTATGTAAGTCATGATTTGAGCCAAGCTTTGAAGTTTTTTGCATCGGCCATCGCACATCACATCCAGAGAAGGGCAACTGAATGAGCGAAGTTATGTCAGTTGCGATGCGAAGCAGATCTACAAAGGAGCCGTGAGGACTGTTAGATCTACTTGTAGATCAACGGTGGAGATTAAGTCGCAATCCCCATAGTATTTCGCACTTCGGCGATCTTCAGGTTTATTAATAAGACATTACACGGTAAGTTATTTTATTTTCAGTGCGGTAAAGAGTTAAGCTGCAATAAGACAAGGAGGGTGTGATGTGATCGCAGATCGCATAGGATACAGGGCACGGTCATTGCTGAACTCAAAAAGTTGCAACGTGCAATGGGGAGTTCGATTCAAATTGTGAAATCAAAAAATCGCAATTTTGTGAAAACTATTAAGTAAAGCCACTGCGGGGAGGTAAGTTAGAAAAGTCGTGAAGTTTGTGATCCACTATAATTAGTCACTAATTTGTGTGGGCCATAAAATCGGAGGTCTGCGCGCATATTCTTAAATTTGCAACATTGTTGCATCAACCATGATTGTCTACAACTAATTAAAGTTGACTAGGATAGATTGCGATTGATTATGGATTACCATGGTTTTCCATGTTTGATCATGGTTGACCATGGTTGACTATGGTTGGGTATGTTAACCACAGTTAATAATGTTTGACCAATTTGATCATGGTTGGCCATAGTTTTCTACCATAGATTATGGTTATCCATATTGACAATGGATGACCATGGTTGATTATGTTTGACCATGGTGACCTTGGTTGAGCATTTTTGAACATTCTAACCATGGTTGATCATGGTTTTCCAAGGTTGAAAATGGTCAACCAAATATGACCATGGTTGGTCATGGTTGATCACCATTGACCATCGTTGGTGATGTCTAATGATGGCTAACTAAATTTGATAGTTGACCATGATTGACTATGGTCAACCTTCATGAACAAAGATAATTATGGTTGATGATGGTTGACTATGGTTATTATGGTTAATGAAGATGACCATGTTTGTCAATGGTTGAATGAGGTTTATAATGGTTGACCATGTTGGACTATATGTTGACTATGGTTTATCGAATAAGACCATATCTTTTCATGGTCGACTAAGGTTAACCATGGTTGACTATGATTTCCCATGGTTGATTATGGTTTACTTAGATTGACATGGATGACTATGGCTAACTATGGTAGACCTTAGTCAACCATGATCAACCATGCTTTAATTTTTGTTTATCACATTACAATGTTTATTTTTTTGTTTGTCACGTTACGAAATTTATTATTGTTTTTCACATTTTGAAGTGAATTTTACACTCATTATATGCGACATCAAAATTTGTTCATCACATTGTAATGTCGATTTTTGTTCATAGATTATGACATTGATATTTATTTGATACATTATGATGTTGATATTTATTTGTCATCTTGCAATGTCAACTTTTAAGCATGGTTATCTATGGTTAACTGTGTTGAATATGGGTGAACATTGTTGACCATGCTTGTCAATCTCTAAATGTAGATGAATATGGATGCCCATATTAACCATACATTACTATGGCTGACCATAGTTAAATTGGTTTAACCATAGTTAAATATAATTGCATTGTTGAGAAAAGTCATAAAATATAAAATCTAAATTAAAATTTAAATATTGAAAAAACTTAAATCTTAAATAAACATTAAACCCTATCAAATTTAAATATTAAACCTTATTGACAGGCAATATATTTACGCTGTAAAGCGTTCTTATTTGAAAACAACTTTCCTAAAGTGACAGGTGTATTGTACACCATTGAATTTGATGTTAGACGATTCAAGTAGTGTGAACCCTAAGATTAAATTCACTTACAGAGGAAAACAGTTTTAGACGTTTTAGAAATAATAGATTTTATCATCCTGATCACCGTGAAATCCGCCAACTACTTGTCTGATGAGAACACTTCATACATAGCGCCTTCACCAGGGAGCTTGGCCACCTTCCCCGCAAAAGGCAACAGGGAATCTGTGTTCGGAATCGTGAGCAATGTCAATTGGATAACCCAACGAACAATATCCATTACAGTTAATGGGCTTACTAAATAGCAAGGTAATCAAAGAAAACGAATTGATTGAAATGCTAATACATATTTATTATGCCAGCGAACAGATTAGGGATGAATCGACACAGTTCAAGAGTCATTCTTTTGGTTTCGACAATACCCAAACAAACGTGAAAACCCAACATAGAACAAGCATACCAAAACTCAATTACACAACAGTTTAAACAAATGATAAGACACATACTTTAGCCTGATAAACCCAAACGGAAAAACCATCATTTGGTAGGGGTTTTATGAAGCTCAGGAAATTGTTACAGAGGGGTGAGTTATACGCAGATTCCTTGTTTTATTACTTATTTCCATTATTACAGATTGCTTTTGCTCAGGGACAAGTTTCGAACTTTGGCAAGTTTTTTTTTCCAGTCCATAATTCTGCAGGTGCCCTTCTTTCCCATTTCATATCTAGCTCCCTTGATCATAATTCTGTAGGTGCCCTTCTTTTCCATTTCCTCTCTGTATCCTTTGGTTTTGTAGTGGTTTCTTCATCAAACACGGGTCTCTTTGTTATAGATCTGCCTTGGAATTCCAACCTTCGAGGTGATTAGTTTCACGGTTTCACCTTATTGAGGCCTTTGGCCTTTTTATCTTCAAGCCAGTCTCTGACTTCAAACTTTGATAACAATATAATTTATTTACAAAGCTTGGAGTGAGCATTTAGATCATCTACCTCTTTCATGCACATTATTATTCAACCTCACCTACCTGATCAATGATCTTTTAACCTCCCCCTGTGCTTTCGTTAACAAATCAATGTTCTTCTTCAAATTCTTTCTTCTGACAAAAATGGGAGGATTCTCTTCCATTTTCATCCCCGTTTTCTTACTGACCTCTGTCTCTGATAATTCTTTCATGACTTCTCCATTCAATCATTCTTAATCAGATTTCTATGCACAAATTGTAGGTACAAAGGGATTCATCACTGAATCTCTGAATGACTATTTTCCAGTAAGCAATGATACTCATTTTCATGCAAAAGGAAACTTCCAATCGATCACTAGGGGTTTTCAACTTTATCAATTCTCCTATTCCAACTTCTCAGCTTCTCCAATCCATTTGATTGTAACTGTCTTTGTATCTTTCAGAGATTTAGCACTAGTTGCTTGTGTCACCATATTGAAATTAAACTGTCATTTATTTTCACTTTGTGTGGTTGCATGCTTTTGCCTGTGTGCTTGTGTGGATCAGCTAGCAAGTTAATGTAATTATATTTCAGTTTAATAACAACAAACGATGTGTGTTTTTATTTGCCTCCTGTTGTTTGTGAATGGATCTGTTTTTATTGCTTCTGTTGCTTGCGGAGTTCTATGCACTCCGTGTTGTCTAATTGATAGAGCAAGGTTGCAATCAGGGTACAATAAGGGAGTGGGGAAGTGCATGTGAGTTTAATTGGATGCTAGTCTCATGTGCACTATTCAAGGGTTTAGGCAGGGGGTTCTTAGCTTTGCTCCCCAATCATAAAATCTTTAAATTTCCCGAGAAGGTGTGAATGAAGCCATGTGCAAATTTTGGATGCTTTTAACAGCACATCGACCTCCCTCATAGTGCAGTGGCTTATCAAAAGGACCAAGTTAAATAAACAGCTTTAGACAAAACCATCATTAACAAGCATAAAAAGGTCCCACAAGTAGTACATAAAAGAGAATCGGTGTACTTAAACTAAAGTTATTTACTTCAAGAATGCAAATAGGAGCATGCTACATGAGATTGCTGCCAAAAAAACAATTACAGACACAAATCATACAAACTTGGCCCATTAAACATCCTTTCTTTTTCTCATCTTAAACAATTTTAGATATTAGATTCCAAATGTACATGGATGTCCAAAACAGATTGTATGCAAAAGAGTTTCTCCAAGTTTGCATTCATGAATACAAAATATTTTGCAGATCTCTCTCCTCCACACATATTACTACTCAACTTCCCTTACCTGATAAACGATCTTTGCAAATTCCTTTTGTAATTCTATTAATGATTCAACGATATTCTTCAATTTCTTTCTCTTGACAGAAATATGAGGGCTCTCTTCCATTATCATTATCAGTGCATTACTGAGATGGGCCCCTAATAATTATTTCATGATTTCTCCACCCAAATCATTCTTAATCAGGTTTTTATAAGCAAACTGCAGGTACAAAGGGATTCCATCACCTACCCTTTGAATGACTATTTTCCAATAAGCAATCAACCTCACCTTCATGTTGTAGGCAACTTCCAATCGGTCCCAAGGGGTTTTCATCACCTCTCCTACTTCAACTTTCCCAATACCTTTGATGGTAATTTCCTTTGTATCGTTCGGAGTAGTAGCTGGTTCTGTTGGCATACTGAAATTAGAAGTGGTTTGTTTTGTGTTACCGAAGACGACAAGACCAGGCTGTGGTGGCATACGTAAACTAGATGCGAGTGCACAAGCTTGTTCTTCAACAAATCCATGCACTCCTTGAATGAATTTGTCTTTTTGTTGCAACAGTTGGGTCGAAGTTTCCAGGAAAATTGGATTCAATGTGAAGTCCACAGATTTTTCCATCTCTATCATTTGATTCACATACTGAATGCACTGCTTTTTGCGCTTTGAAAATAGAGCACGGGAGGCTCTTGTCGCCGCCATTGGGAGGCAGGGATAACTCTGAAATTTCAAAGCAATCACCTTAATAACCACCTTCTTCGCATACTTCCAGACTTTACCAGTTAACCGAAGACTTCTCCTCAACAAATCCTCAATGGGGCTCTGCAACAGGTTTATAAAGACCAAATGGGGTAAGAAATTGGGAAGACCAGCCCCTTTTGCTTCTTCCCACATCTTGGTCTCCTGCACCAGAAAGTGATTTTTGTCTTCCACGGTGTTATGGCTTAGCAGCTCCTGGTAATAAATCTCAAACATCTCCCTCAAACGGGCAGCACAATGCATGTCAGACTCTTCTCGAAATTCTCTATAGTCTCCTTCTATAAGAAGCTTGTTTAGTGAATCCTTTACTGCATTAATCAGTTTCATTAACACAATCATGGCCTCACAAGGATCAGGTATAGGCTGTGGCAGGTCACGCAATTCTGATTGCTTTCTGTAAAAGTGTTTTGTCGATTTTTTCAACTATATGAGGGAGATACTTGCTGATGTTATTGGCTTGAATCTGCATAAGTCTCTTGGCCAGCATGGGTATACCCACCATGGATTTATCAATCATATTAATCCCAGGATGTAATATAAACATCAAGGCTTCTCTCTTCCTGGCCTCTTCATGCGATTCACCTCCCACCCTTTTACGAACAAAGACACAGCCCAGTCCTCTGTTCATAACACCCATAAGCTCTTCAGGAACCTTGTTAACTGTAGTGACCACAGCCAAGGTTCTTTCACCGTTTTCGTCCACTTGCTGTGACATTTTCATGTACTTAGACGAAAGGAAATCTTCAGTAGCTGATAACACATTGAGGATTATGTTTTCTTCGGGAGAAATATAGTGCATAATAATTTTAGAGATTTGTAGATACATATCCTCTGGTTCCCTAGAAATGCTGGGTAATTCCACCATTGTCAAATCCAGGCCATTAATCTTTTTCACATGAGGAGTTATGGGTGTATCACAGATACCCTCACTGGTCCCTGCAATTTTCTCTGTAAGGGAATTGAGCATGTCTGTTATTTGAGATTCTATGATATGCTTCTTCTTATCCTTATATTCAATAATAATTCCTCAATCATCTACCTTGTCTTTCTGCAATCTTATAATAACAGGAAATCTTGTACTGCAGATGCCCAAGATTACTCCTGCCAAGGACTCCAACACACTGGACTTGACACTGGATTGATCTCCCACAACTACAATACTGGGCAGTTCAATACCTACTTCCATAATATTGAGATTACAGAGCTTATGTACAACATCCAATAGCTGACGAATGCTGTAACTGTAACTCACATTCAAACTTGATGTCTCTTGGTCCTCGAACAACAAATCCTCGAGTGTTTCAGAAATGGTTGGAGTTATCAGAATGTCATCCATCTCCGTAGCTACTGACATTGTAGGCTAGTGGGGATTAATTAAGACCCTTTTGAAGGAACAAGGGACACAATAATGCAGAGAGGCATGATGGCCAAGTGAAAATTACATCCAAATCCATGGAGAGAAAAACTGTGATATACTAAAGTCCTTGTTCATCTTGCCTATTCGAATTCCATTTTGATGCGCGTGCAAAGTACTGGAATCCACAAATCATCACTCACTTTTCTTTTAATATAGGAAAATTCTTATTTTTATCTTTAGGCTGTAAAATATCTTTTTTGAAAACAACTATCCTGCATGATTCATGTGAGAGCATTTCTTTTATATTACTCTCTGTTATGTTATTGTTTTACAGAGTTTCTTTTACAACATATGGTGCAATTGCTAGTAATATTATATATTTTGTTTGTATCTTATTATATTTTGGAAGTTTATTTGATATACCTAAGTAAGTGTTCTCGTGTAAGATATGTATTGTTTGATTGTTCATTTTATCAAAGGAAGCATTTTTTTGGCAGCAACAAGGGCTTCTCACCTGAGAGCTGCAAGATTCGTTCATTAAAATTCCTTCTTCCTAGTTTTCAAATTTGTATCAGAGCGGTGATTTATGAATATGCTATTGGGTTTATGAGAGAGGTATGGTTGTGTGATGTGTTTCCTGTGGCTGGTGAATCAGATAAGTTCGACTACACTGTGGAGTTGGAATAATGATTGTGGAGGTGTTGTATCTCTGGGAGCAGTGTTTGAGCGGTGAGGCCGTGAGCCTGGAAATCTGTGAAGATAGATATGACCTGGAGATCTAAATGAACCGTTCTTGTGGGGCTTAATTGATATATCAGGATTTTTCTTATACCAGCGTCGAGGTCATTTACCTATTCGTGGAACTATGAGAACGTGCAACTCTTATCTTAGTTGTGTTTGAGGAGGTCGAGATGTAGACCAATGAGGTAGAAGGCAGCGGATTGCGTGCTCTGCGAAGAGCGTTTGGCGACTGCGCACTCTGTGAAATCCAGATCGACGAGCGTGTGGGAGAATCTGTCGACTGCGTGCTCTTGAGAAGAACAAATGGTGTTGTATGGAGTGTGTGGAAAAAAAAAATTGTGAAGGGTGGAGCGGAGTGTGCTAATGAGCCAACATTGAAGCCAGCGTTGAAGACATTGTTGAAGGAGGGTCCCACCACATATTCGTTTTGAAGACTAATAAGCCTGCATTGAATATAGGATTGAACGAGTGTTTTGATAGTGCGGTAGTCACATAGCTGGAGAGGGAGGATTGGATTGACAACGCCCATCGTGGACTGAGCTGGAAAGGGCAGTTTGACGAGCTACGTGTACGTTGAAGTGGAAGGATCAATGCATTTTTCACCAAGATTGAATTGTGTTGATCATGGGTGGCTTCCGAAATACCAAATTGGGACAACGCACACCTGCTGGGGATCGAAATGTGCACTAGCTATGGAGAATTGACTTTTCCTTTTGATTAGCATGTAGTGTCAAAGATGCACCCACCGTGAGTTTTTTTTAAGATGCATTTTCCATTGAGAAGGTTTTATATGCACATTTGCTTCTTATGACTATTGAGGCTTCATGTTTTTTTGTGTACAGCCAAAAAATTAATGAGCTCCGTTTTTTAAGCTATTAAAAGAAGTGCACTCTTCATCCTCTATCTAGAATTGTTTCATAAATATATATATATATCTGGAGATGTTGGAGGTGCTTGTGAAAGGCAATGTTGAAGATTGGGATTTTCTATCAAGATGATGAATCTACTTGTATAGACCTACTTGAATAATGATAATAAGTTGGACGAATCCAATTACGTTAATTGGAAATTAAAATAGATTTTATTGGAGGGATATGGTGTCTGGAAAATTACAAATATAGAAGAATATATTTTATTGTGGTAAAAGTAGGCATCTTTTTGGTGACTCAGTTATAAGAAGAAAAGTGATTAAGCTAGGCATAAACACAGAAGACATTCCGGACATTTCAAGGAGAAGCCCTGAATTTTAATCTTAACAATATTAAGTTGTTTGTGTCTAATTATGCATTTTTGTTGAAATGGATGATGTTAATGTCTGGTTTGTGGACTCTGGATCCTTGATTCACATGACAAGTAATAGATGTTGGTATGAGGACTTCAAGGAAATAAGCAATGGGGCTAACATTTATCTTAGAGATGATCGGGCACATCATATCAAGGGATATGGAGACATTCCTGTAACATTGCATGTTATGAAACCAACTCACAAAAGACATTCCGGACATTTCAAGGAGAAGCCCTGAATTTTAATCTTAACAATATTAAGTTGTTTGTGTCTAATTATGCATTTTTGTTGAAATGGATGATGTTAATGTCTGGTTTGTGGACTCTGGATCCTTGATTCACATGACAAGTAATAGATGTTGGTATGAGGACTTCAAGGAAATAAGCAATGGGGCTAACATTTATCTTAGAGATGATCGGGCACATCATATCAAGGGATATGGAGACATTCCTGTAACATTGCATGTTATGAAACCAACTCACAAAATAGAAGAAACGATATATCAACTATTTAGAAATCAACCTCTTCGAGGCGGCAACATCCTTTACATTACATAAATGAACATTTTTTGGATGATACAAATGACAAAAGGTATCTTCTATATATAAGAGTCTAAGAGGTCACAATATAACAATATGGGGACCGCACGGTCACAATATTAATAATATGGGGACTACATGGGCACAACAATAACAATAATGGGGCTACACTAACAATAAGAAGGGGCTACACTAGTATTATAGGGACCTAACATTCCCCTCTCCTTCAAACAAGTGTTGTCCTTAATACTTGAGTAGTTATGGATGCTTCTGTATAATATTCTCATCCTCCTATGTTGACTCTTCAATGGGTAAATTCTTCCACTTTATGAGATACTATGAAATTGATCGATTTCATAGTTGTCGATTTCTTGTTTCCGTGACTACTTCAGGTTCCAATATGATTTTTCCTTCCTCGTCAAGTTCTGGCAATATTTCTTGAACTGGGAGCTTCTCACCTATAACCTTATTTAAACATGAAACATGGAAAACAGGGTGCACTCGGGAAGATGAAAGAAGCTCCAATTTGTATGCCATAGTACCAATCTTTTACAACACCTTGTAAGGACCATAATACTTTGGTGATAAATTATTATCCTTCTTAGCTTGCTTCAGGGACATTTGTTTGTATGGTTGTAGCCGTAAAAATATCGAGTCACCTACATCAAAAAAAATTTCGCTGCAACGTTGATCTGCCTATTATTTCATTCGATTTTACGCCAAAGTGAGGTTATCTTTTAAGAGTTGTAGAAGTTGTTATTGATGCTCGATGTGATCTTCCAATGCTTGAAACATAGAATTTTCTATTAAATATGATGTGATGGACAGTGGATGATATCCATAAAGTGCCATAAATGGGGTCATTTTTGCCACAGTATGGAAGGAAGTGTTATACCACCATTCAGCTAGAGATAACCACTTGAGTGATTGTGTTTGTTTATCAGATACAAAGCAATGAATATATCCTTTCAAACATTTTTTCACTATCTCAGTTTTCCCATCAGATTGAGGATAATATGATGAGCTATGAGCTAATTGAGTACCCAAACAAGAAAATAAATTTTCCCAAAAATTTCCTGTAAAAATGGGATCTTTGTCGCTTACAATAATCCTTGGGTTTCCATGTACCTTTTGAATTGTTTTCATAAACTCTGTAATAATTGTACTAGCTTTAAATGGATGAGATAATACACAAAAGTGTGTATACTTGGTAATTCTATCAACTATCACCACGATGACAGTATTTCCTTTGCACTTAGACAAACTTGTGACAAAATCCATTGAAACCTCCTCTCGACGTTGACTTGGAATGGATGAAGGTTGTAATAGACTCGGGATCTTAATTTTCTCAACTTTATTTTTTTGGCAATCCAAACATTCCACCACAATCTTTTGTATATTATATTTAAGGCCATCCCAAAAAAAATCCTTCTTGACCCTGTGGTGCGTTTTTAATAATCATGAGTGTTCTCCTAAGGGAGAGGTGTGCAATTTCAAAAGAATATTTTTTTGAGTTGGGAATTCTTACAAATATATAAGTGATCTTTGTACCATAATTAATCATTTTTCCAACTAAATGTTTCAGATGTACTTGGATCTTGCTACAAAATTTGAATGAGTTTCCACACTTATTCATCATTCTTCCATTTATCATTTGCGTTGGTTATCCATTCGGGTTGGATAATAAAAATGGCACAAATCAATGCTTCCACGTCCTCATCCTTTCTTGAGAGTGCATCTGCAATAACATTTTGCTTCCCTTTTTTGTAGATGATTTCAAAGTCATAACCCAACAAATTTGTGACCCATTTTTTGTGATCTTCTGAAGATAATCTTTGTTCCAAAAAAATTTTAAGACTATCATGATATGTTTGAAGAAGTGAAACCTTAGAATCCCAAGATCTAATACCAAATGTTATAAAACTAGCTCACAAAATAGAAGAAACGATAGATCAACGACTTAGAATTCAACCTCTTCAAGGGGGCAACATCCTTTACATTACATAAATGAACAATTCTCGCATGACACAAATGACAAAACGTACCTTCTATATATAGCATTCTAAGGGGTCACAATATAACAATATGGGGGCCACATGGGCACAATAATAGCAATATGGGGACTACATGAGCATAACAATAATAATAATGGGGCTAAACTCACAATAATAAGGGGCTACACTAGTATTATATAGACCTAACATTGCAAAATGGCAGTGTGAGGCACATTCATAATGTTAGGTATGGGATCAAGAAAAAATGGATCTCTATTTCCATAGCCACATATCTGAATCTGAAGGTTGAATTATTTAAAACACATTGCATAATAATGGACTTACTAGAACACTACAAACTTGTTGCTTTAGGAACTAGACTTGGAGGCCTATACAAACTTGATGTCACCCACAAAATTCATCAAGTACTAACTTCTATAACTATGTCGAAAGAAATTCTTTAGCACTAGAAGTATGGTTATATCAATTATCATTATTTGTTGTTGTTGTAGAAATAAAGAATGGTTGAAGGACTCCCTATGTTAAAGAATGAGTATGTTGCTTATGAAGGTTGTGCATTAGGAAAAATTCATAGAAATGAATCCCCCTATAATATTGATAGGAGAAGAAGAGATTTATTAGAAATTTTGCATTCTCATGTTTGTATATCAATGCACACGAGATCTCTAGGAGGTGCTTATTATTTTTTATTGTTTATTAATGACTGCATGAGGTACACGTGGATGTACTTCCTTAGGAGAAAGAGTTATGTTTTGTAGTATTTCAAAGAATTCAAAATTAGGGTAGAGAAGAAAACATAGAAGTTCATAAAAATCCTCCATTCAAATCAATGGGGAGAGTACAGGTTGGGTAACTTCATCAAGTATTGCAAGGATCATGGAATATTGCAATAATTTACAACACTCTACACTCTAGAGCATAACAATATTGCAAAAAGGAAAAACATAACATTGGTGGAGTGTACTCAGAATATGATTAAAGGTAAGAATATCTCAAATGCTTTTTTGGCAGAGGCCATTAGTACTATTGTTTATTTAAAGAACAAAAGTCCAACAAGGTATCTTTATCTCAAGACCCAATTCAAATCTTTGTATGGTTTTAAACATGTATTTCATCATTTGATGGTATTTGGATGTAATTCCTTTGCACATATTCCGAAGGAGAATAGAAATAAACTTGATGCTAAAGTTTGTTGAGAATGCAACAAGATGATGGAGCTTAGTGAAATGAAGTCGCCTTCACTAAGTGGGCCCGCAGGCTATTTTTGGCGCAAAGTCTATTTTTAGACTATGTCTATTTTTAGACATATGGATCATGGTCTATGAGTTGCAGGATGCTATTTGTGGATGGTTGGTCAAGTTGGGAAAAATAGATGGACCTCTATTTTTAGACATATTGGGCGAAGTGTATTTTTAGACTGCTAGTCTAAAAATAGAACAGTCGAATATTATTAGCTCTTAATAATATTTGGACTATAAACATTATCTTATCCTCTTGCAACACTTCAGTGAAAGAGCAGGTTGACTATCAATGTGACAATATTGGTGCATGAGATTTGCACCACACTTTGAGGGATATGCCAATGAGAATTGCGCAGTACAAGCCAGTGGGATTCGAACTTGGATCTCATCTTTTCTCATCTTGGATTGCGCAGTAGAGGCAGGCAAACAGTGGAGGAGATTTGAACTTGTGACTTGTTCAGATCTGAGCTATTTTGTGTGTAGCATGTAAGATAGTGCTGAGAGCTTGTGAGAAGCTTTGTGCTATGTATTGTTACATTTTCTCTATCATTATAATATACAGATAGTTGGGGGTTTTCAGCTTTAAGCTTTCCCATAAATACTGTGTTTATATGTGTGATTGATTAATGTTTAATGACCGCATGCGATTGTTTTTAATTCCGCAAATTGATGATCAATGGTAGAAGAGGTTATGTATTATGCATGAAGCTAAAATAGTGTGTAATCAGGATAATCTCGGTGAATAAGTGATCTATTATTCATAATTTCTACATGGTATCAGAGTGAGGTTGATCATCGGAGCAATTGCAGTGATTACATTTTATTTCTATAGGCAGAGTCTGTAAGAGGGCCAGGTAGCCTCTGGATTCATCCTTTCTTTGAAAGGTGTAATATCTAGTAAATGCCCCTACAGTCGATCTCTGTATTAGAAATACTTTGTTCTCACAATTTCTGATCAGAAGCGGTTGAGTTTTGAGCTGGTGGAATTTGAATTTGCAGCAGTGTTTTCTTGGTGTCAAAGTTGAAATGTCTTTCAACGGATTGCGATTGGAGTATGCCCTTGATGGCAGCTCGAATTATATTGCATGGAAGGACAGGATGGAGGTAGTGTTAGATGACAATGGGCTGAAGGAGTTCACAGATGCTGAAGTTCCAAAGCCTGCTTCTAGTGATGCTGCCGCCGTGGACACATGGCAAAAGAAGACAGCAAAATGTCGAAGGATTCTGTTGGATGGCGTGAAGGATCACATAGTGCCCAGCCTGCATGGTAAGGCTTCTCCATTTTTGATGTGGAAATCCTTGACAGATTTATTCCAAAGCAAGAGCGACCAGAGGAAGTTGGCGCTCAAGGACAAACTCAGAAACATTAAGATGGAGAAAGGCGACAGTATGCCCAAATACCTCACGAGGTTCGTCCAATGCAGGGATGAGCTGGGAAGTGTGGGGGTGACTATAGATGACGAGGACTTGGTGAGCTTGGCTCTCCTTGGTTTTCCAAAGAGTTGGCATGCCTATCAGGATTCTGTCAATGGTCGGGAGAAATTGCCAAGATGGGAGAGACTTTGGTCTGATCTTGTGCAAGAGGAGATAAGGCGGAGTACCAGGGACGGATCTTCATCAAAGGCATCTGATGAAGAAAATTGTGCTTTGGCTGCCAAAGCAAAGAAGGGGAAGAGCAAGAAATCTTCTCAATTCGGTGCAAAAGGCAAGAAGCAGGACATGTCCAAGGTGAAGTGCTTTCACTGTCACCAACATGGACATTATGCCACAAATTGTCCGCAGAAGAAGAAAAATAAGAAGGCTGCTGGATCTGCAGTGGGAGAGGCCTTAGCCTCACAGTTTGAGCTGGATTTTTCGCTAATCACATGCTTTGTATCAAGTGTGATGGGATTAGTGTGGTTCTTGGACAGTGGTGCGTCTTTTCACATGACAGAAGATCGAGATTTGTTTACTGATCCGGATGAGAAAGATCTTGGAGTGCACATCGAGATGGGCGATGATGGTAGATACAGTGCGACCGGTATCGGTACCATTTCCTTTGAGAGGGATTCTGGTAAACCATTCGTATTAAAGGATGTGATGCATGTTCCAGGATTGAAGAAGAATCTTATCTTTGTGGCGATGTTGGAAGACAAGGGATATGATGTTGTCTTTAGCGAAGGAAAGGCTTTCCTGTGCAGTAAGGCAACTGGTGAGACCCGGAGGATAGGGGTTCATGTCAAGAACCTTTATCAATTGCAGGTAGATGGTTGCGCAGCAATGGCATGCAAGGCAGAAGGAGTGGTGAGCCGGGATGATGGCGAGTTGTGGCACCGGAGATTAGCGACCTGTCACGAGGCTTTAAGTCTGCAATGATTTCTCTTGGGCTTCACAAGGGTATTGCACGGTCGAATCGGTGCAAGGGATGTATCTTAGGAAAATTTACAGCCACCTTTCACGAGAAGGATAGTCGCGCCACGGCCGGTCGCGAGAGAATTCACACGGACGTGTGTGGACCTTTCTCGGTAAACCCAAACTGACCCAAGCATAGGTACTATGTCGATCTTTGTTGATGATTATTCTCGGAAGTGTTGGATCTTCTTCATACGAGAAGAAAGAGCGAGACATACTCAAAAGTTCTGTGAGTTCAAGGCGCTAGTTGAGAAGGAATCAGGGAAGCATGTGAAGGCTCTTAGGAGTGACAATGGTGGTGAATTCATCTCTGGAGAATTCAAGGACTTTTGCAGCGCAAAATGGATTCGAAGAGAGATCATAGCACCTCATAACCCACAGCAGAATGAGCTTGCTGAGTGGAAGAACAGAACGATCGTGGGTGATGCATGGGCAATGTTGCATGATCAAGGCCTACCCATTCACTTGTGGGCGGAGGCATGCAATACTGCAGTATATGTGCAGAACCGTTGTCCTCACAAGATACTTGGCATGAGTACACCCGATAAGGTGTTTTCTGGTAAGAAGCCTGATATTTCCCATTTCAGGATTTTTGGTTCACTGTTTACATTCATGTGATGAAGGATGCCAAGAAGAAGCTGGAGCTGACCGCAGAGGTTGGGATATTTGTGGGGTACACTGATACGCCCCACAACTATCGTGTGTATTTTCCCGGACGGTCGCAAGACTGTTGTGCGACGGGATATCAAATTTCAGGAGGAGAAAGCCATGAAGTGTTCGCTTGAGAGGGAGCCACACTTGCATGCAGATGAGGAGCTATTAGTTCCTAAGGATGAGCTTCAGGATGTGGATCAGCCACAAGAGGAAGTTCATGGAGTGGAAGAGACCACTCATGCAGCGCCAACCATCAGAGGGCGGAAGCGCACTACAGAAGCTGAGCGACTGGCTCAAGATGCAGAGAAGGTTGTAGGACCACCTACAGCAAAGCGCAGACAGAGACAGTCACCAAAACGGTACACTGGATACATGGCTCTTGTGAGAAAATGTGTCATGACAGAGCCATCCTCTTTCGAGGAAGCTATGGAGGACCCCGCATGGGTAGATGCCATGGTGGAAGAGTATGATTCGATTGTCAGAAACAGTGCATGGGAGATTGTCCCAAGACTGGAGGGAAAATCAGTGGTGGGTTCCAGATGGATCTACAAAGTGAAGTAGGCAGCTGACGGGAGTGTGGATAAGTACAAGGCAAGATTTGTTGCCCGAGGCTTCTCACAGATAGAGGGGATCGATTATGAGGAGACCCTTGCACCTGTCGCAAGGTATTCTTCCATACGGATGATCCTAGCTCTCTCAGCGCAGATGGGGTGGCACATTCATCAAATGGATGTGAAGACTGCGTTCCTTAATGGATTCATTGAGGAGGAGGTGTACATAGAGCAACTTGAAGGTTTTGAGATCTTCAGCAGCGAGTCGCATGTGTGCAGGCTCAAGAGAGTGCTGTATGGGTTGAAACAAGCACCTCGTGCTTGGTACACACGGATAGACAGTTATTTCACCGGACTTGGATTCTCCAAGAGTGAGGCGGATCCTAACCTATACTAGATTGTGGTGGAGGGTAAGTTGTTGATCATTGTACTGTATGTAGATGATTTGATTTTGACATGTGATGAGCTGTTGATACTTTCATTCAAGGAGGATCTTGCAAGAGAGTTTGAGATGAAGGACTTGGGCCTCCTTCATTATTTCTTGGGATTGGAAATCTGGCAGCGCAGTGATGGACTATTTGTTTCTCAGGGTAAGTATGCCCAGGAGATACTGGAGAAGTTCAACATGCATGGCTGAAAGCCTGTTGATACTCCTCTTCCTGGAAGTTGGAGGAAGGAGGATGCTACTTCAGCGGAGGTAGTGAATGCCACTGTTTATCGATAGTTGGTGGGGTCACTTATGTATCTGGTCAATACACGATCCGATATATGCTATGCTGTTAACCAGCTTTCACAAGCTATGGTTAAGCCTACCAAGCTCTTCTCGAAGGCAGGCAAGCATGTATTGAGATGTTATCTCAGAGGCACATTGGGATATGGTTCATGGTACATACAGGAGGATGAGTTGAGGCGGAATGGCTTCACTGATTGGTATCATCATATCAGAGATTGTGTGCAGCGGAGAATCATGTTACTTTCATACATTCCCACGGAGGATCAGGATGCTGATATCTTGACGAAGGCGCTCACCAGGAGAAAATTTGAGTTCCACAGAGGTAGGATATGGGTTGCAGATAATCCATATCTTGTTGAGAGGGAGTGTTGAGAATGCAACAAGATGATGGAGCTTAGTGAAATGAAGTCACCTTCACTAAGTGGGCCCGCAGGCTATTTTTGGCGCAAAGTCTATTTTTAGACTATGTCTATTTTTAGACATATGGATCATGGTCTATGAGTTGCAGGATGCTATTTGTGGATGATTGGTCAAGTTGGTAAAAATAGATGGACCTCTATTTTTAGACATACTGGGCGGAGTCTATTTTTAGACTGCCAGTCTAAAAATAGAACAGTCGAATATTATTAGCTCTTAATAATATTTGGACTATAAACATTATCTTATCCTCTTGCAGCACTTTAGTTCGAGCTACGGATGTGGCACATGTAGCTGACAAAGGAATTACGCTATTCCTAGGGTTTAGTTGAGCTATTGCATGGTTGACTTCAGTTAGAACTCATGTGACAGAGTTTGGTGGAGTTGATGAGATAGTTGATGGAGTTGTGTTCAGTTTAACTTAGTTGAACTAGTTGTATTTAGTCTAATTGATTAATACACTAGTGATGAGTGGTGTGAATTAATTATTAATTAATTCACTAATTATTAACTCATAAATCAACTAAAGAATACATCAGTTAACTCAAGTGCATGGACAGTTCAGTGGAGACTAGTGGAAGAGGTAGGTGAAAGAGCAGGTTGACTATCAGTGTGACAATATTGGTGCATGAGATTTGCACCACACTTTGAGGGATATGCCAATGAGAATTGTGCAGTACAAGCTAGTGGGATTCGAACTTGGATCTCATCTTTTCTCATCTTGGATTGCGCAGTAGAGGTAGGCAAACAGTGGAGGAGATTTGAACTTGTGACTTGTTTAGATCTGAGCTAGTTTGTGTGTAGCACGTGAGATAGTGCTGAGAGCTTGTGAGAAGCTTTGTGCTATGTATTGTTACATGTTCTCTATCATTATAATATACAGATAGTTGGGGGTTTTCAGCTTTAAGCTTTCCCATAAATACTGTGTTTATATGTGTGATTGATTAATGTTTAATGACCGCATGCGATTGTTTTTAATTCCGCAAATTGATGATCAATGGTAGAAGAGGTTATGCATTATGCATGAAGCTCAAATAGTGTGTAATCAGGATAATCTCGGTGAATAAGTGATCTATTATTCAAAATTTCTACAAAGTTATCAAATGTTTTTTTTAAGGATATTGTTCAAAATTTAAAGCATATAATTTTTTTTCTCCATCTACTCACAAAGTATTTGCGAGTAGAGATGTAGTTTTCCATGAACATACAGATGAAGGAAAAAAGGACAACAACTATGAAAGGTGACACATACTTCTTGAAGTTGAAGACAATAAAGAATAAGAAAAATTCAGAGAGAAGCAGAAGCTTGAGGAATAATCTAGTGATATGGATACTACCAGTAGTCATAGTTCACCTATATGTGAAGTACCTTCAGAGAACGGGGATGAAGACAATGAATTTTCAATGGGATCTTCATGCCATATTCTCCTACCTGAAAGGTATAAGGAATATGCCCTGATGATTATTGTTTTGAATGTCATGGAACCCATGATTTTTAAAGAAGCTAATGAATATGAAGAGTGGAGAAAAGAAATTAAGGAATAATATGAATCTATAATTTAAAAAAAAAAAATTGGGGATTGACTGAATTGCCTAAGGATAAAGAGCACATAGGATGTAAACGGTTATACAAAACCAAGTTTAAAGAATATAGAAGTATAGATAAATATAAATCTATATTGGTGGAAAAAGGGTACTCACAAAAAGAGGGTATTTACTATGTAGAAACATTTGCACCTGTAAATAAATTAAATATTATTATATTTTTAATTGTATTAGCTAAAAAGTACCATTGGAACTTGCACCAATTAGATATAAAATATTATTTTATTAATGGTGATTTAAAGGAGGAGGTGTATTTGACACAAACTGAAGGTTTTGTGAAAAAGGGGCAAGAATATTGAGTTTGCAGATTAAAGAAATATTTGTACGGGCTGAAGCAAGCACCCAGGTTGTGGTATGAAAATACACATTCCTTATTTCTTCTACAATGTTTTATGAAAATCCAAAGTGATCCAAATATGTATACCAAATTTGATGCAAACGGGCATGTTGTACAAATTTCCTTCTATGTTGATGATTTAATTATTACAGGGAATTCTGATAAACTAATTAATGGAATTAAGGTGCAGAATTCACAATTATTTGAGATGAAATATCTTGGTGAATTACATTAATATCTAGGTCTTGAAGTTTGGAGAGATTTTGATAAGGCTTTTCTCTCTCAAGGTAAGTATGTCAGAGAATTGCTTAAGAAGTTTAAAATGGATCTGTGTAAAGTTGCTTTTGTTCCAATACAAAAAAATGTGAAACTTCATATTGGTGATGACTCAAATGAGGTAGATGTTACCATGTATCTGATCAGGTGATCATGTTCTAAGTTGTAAAAATGCTCAAAATTGGAATTGCTCAAAATTGGTTGGAACCTGAGCGACCAAATAGGCTTCGTTGATACGATCTTGATGCCGCGAATGACACTCAAATCCAACACTGTATGTGAAAGTTATGCAAGTTTAAAGTTTTCAGTAAACTACAAAAAATCAATTTGACCAGGTTTGACTTCCCAAATTTTGAAAATTAAAAAAAGAATATTCCAAGGAATATTCCTCAAAATATTCCCTGTAATATTCCTCAAAATATTCCACCAGGGCCAATCTTCATTTGACAAGTGGCAGCACGGGATTACATAGTGGTTTGACTTTGGTGAATTTCGACCAATCAATGGGTGCCACGTGGCAAGCCCAGAGGCTGCCACGTGGCAAGCCTAGAGGCTGCCACGTGGCCCAGGCCTGTTTAAATTTTCACATCGCAAAATTGTTTGGAGGTTTTGGGAATCGAACCCGAGACCTCCAGGTTATAGCGCCCACGACTTACCGTCATACCACGAGTTAGTTATTATTATGTATGGGGCATGATGTATATTTAATGTTTTAATATGTATTGGACGGCGGGAAAGGGGGCCAGCCCCTAAGAGCCAACCCCCTATTAAACAAAGGCCATACGACCACAGTTCGTGACCTAGGGGGATACCAACCGGTGGTGACAGTTTATATAACCGTCTATACAAAATGTTTACATGTGGCCAGTCGCAAACGTTTAATGCCATAACACTGTTTTGGTTGGAAGTTAATGCAAACCGTTATTTCAGCGGATTATGCAGACATGTGACCGTCGTGTACATTCCACTTTTAATGCTAACAGTTAGCTAACCGCCCGGCTATTTTGGAGCGTGCCTCCAAATTCGGCGGTCTTTGCCAGAATTTTCAGGCCTAACTCCAGTTAGCCAAGTTTGGTGGAGTTTGTTTAGGCTAGATTGGGAAAAAATGGATTTGGTCATAACTTTTGATAGGCTCAACCTTTTGGAACGATTTTTTTTTTAATTAATTATTTATTTATTTAAAAAAAAAAATTTCCGGCTATTTTGAGCATTCCAGAGCCAATGGTGCAGGTTGCAGAGGCAACAGATCTCATCTTCAGGTAATTTTTCAGCAAAGAAGCTTGAAGAGCCATCAGGGCCTAGGGAGTGTTGGAGCTGTATTAGGCTATGGTTAACCATTGGAGGTGAAAAAAAAGCCAATATTTACTGTTTTCTGTGTTCTGAACTCATTTCTACAACTTATTTTTCCTTTTTAGGCTTTCTGATCATTGTATAACCAATTTGAGCATTTAATAGAGCAAGGACATGCCCATTTGGGGGCCTTGGACCCGGCAGATGTAGCCTAGGAGGGGTGAACTACCTCATCAACTATTGTGTTATATTATGTGATTTTATCTTGCTGTGTTTTTCAGATTTAATAAGTTAAATAGTAAAAAGAAATAACACTCCTTCACACATAAGACTCAGAAATTTACCAAAAGCACTTTGTTTCAATTGCAAGACGTGAATGACAGTTTGCACATATAATTTTATGGAAATGAATACCTTGAACAACAAATACAAGTAATTTAATTTTCAAATTATGAGTGTTAACTTCTTCAAGTTCTAAATACAGAGTCTGTAAAGAGCCAGGTAGCCTCTGGATCTCATCCTTTTATCAAAGGTGACATATCCAGTAAATGCCCCTACATTCAATCTCTGGAATAGATCTAAGAAGTTTCACATTTAAGTTAATGAAAATGGATACCTTGCACACATTTTCAAGTACTTCCATTTTCAGATCAGTTAGTATCAGAGCTATGGTTTTGAGCTAGAGCTTTTACTCAGCATTTATTTTATGCAAAGATTAAGTCATTTGTTTGCAAGTTTTGATGTTGACTAGGTTAAAACTAAAGAGAGGTGAAGGAAACTTGGTTAGTGCACAAACTAATCCACAACCAAAAAGGGTCAGAGAACCACCTCTAAGAGCCCTAAAATCAGTTACAAGCATGTCTTCAAGAGAAGTTGAAACTCTTGAAGAGATGGATCCCAAGGAAGAAGAAAGGTTATTTTGGAAAGCTTTCTTGGATATGACTGAAATGGTAAGGATCCTCTATCAAGAAAGAAATGATAGGATTGCTGGAGAAGAGTCTAAAAACCAAAAAGAAGGAGAGGATTCCTCAGGAGGAAAGAAGGGTAATAATCAGTCAAAGAAAGGGAATGGAGGAAGTGGTGATCCACCATCTCCGTTGTCATCCTCTTCCTCGTCATCATCTTCCTCGACTTCGGTAAATCAGTTACATAAGTCAAAAACCACTGGTAAAAATTCTTTTCTAAAGCTTGATGTCAAATTTTAATTTCCAATGTTTAACGGTGAAGTCAATGCAGAGAAATTAGATAATTGGATCAAACAATTGGAAGTCTATTTAAGGATTCAAAATCTACATGATGACGACACTAAAATACAACTAGCCTCGCTAAGGATGGATGGAGCAGCATTGGTATGGTGGGAAGCCAAGACCAAGGAGGAAGTCAGGAAACATGGCAAGCTTACACTATCATGGACTGAATTTATTACTGCAATCAAGAAGCAATTTTATCCTCTTGCTCATCTTCAGAAGGCTATAATGAACTGGTAAAACTTTAGACAGCTTAAGGGACAGAATGTGCAAGACTATACTCAAGAGTTTAGGAGAAGAGCACTGTTGTTAGGGGTAGACTTACAAAGTCAAGATACTTTGCTGAAATATATAGGTGGATTGCATAATTACCTTATACATATTATCCTTATGTTTAATCCTACTAGTCTAGATGAAGTTTGTGTACAAGCTACGCATTTAGAGGCTAGGGGGAAAAACACTTTTGATGTGAATGAGGGTAGTGATTTTAAAAGCAAAGGAAGAAAAAGGATTCAAACTCTAGAAAGGAAAAAGGGAAATTACTTTGCAAGAACTATTCAAAAACAAGCCACGATAAAGACCATTGTTGGAAGCTTCATTCGGAGCTGAAACCAAAGGAATATAAAAGCAAATACAAAACCAAAGAAAAGGGAAAAAATTGTTGCAACTGTTGAACAAGACTTAGGGTTTGAATCAAGTGATGAGACTAAAAGTATCACCATGGTATTAACGAACATAAAGGGGAAAGAGGATGTACAAGAAACAAATCCCAGTTCTAGCACATTAAACTGTCACAAAGAAACTCAAAATGAAAAGAGGAGGATAGAGCTATTTCATGCGAGGATAATCTCAAACCACACAAAGATAGACACAATTTTTGATAGTGGGTCTCACGCTAATCTTATCTCAGAAGACTTGGTCAAATAGCTGAAACTTGAGACAATTCCACATCCAAAGCCTTATCCACTTGGGTGGATATGCAAGGATGCAAAATTACAAGTCTCAAGAAAGTGCATCTTGCGCTTCGCCATAGTAGCTCATTATGTTGATTGGGTTGAACTGGATGTAGTACCGCTTGACATTACAGGTGTTGTGTTGGTTAGTCCATATTTATATGATAGAAAGGCAATATTCCATCGCCATGAGAACAAGTATCATCTATTCAAGGATGGAAAAGAGTACATTGTGGGAGCACATAAGAAGAAGCTAGAATCTTCTTTAGTCCATGCAGGGCAATTGAAAAGGCTAGTTAATGCAAGTCAAAATCTGACTTTGTTGATGGTTAAACAACAAGATTTTGTACATTTTCCTTTTCATGATATTGCTAATATAACTGATGGTATGATAGCAGTTCGTCTTTGAAAGAAGATGACAATATGTTGCACAAGGTACCTTTGGTGACGATCGGTGCAGAGAACGAAGTGTCGATGCAAGGCGGTGTAAGAGTCCATGAGATGGAAAGGCATGCAAGAAAAGAGGGCACACAGTTCAGCAAGGGTCATTGCTGGTTTCAGAATGGCAGATTGGTATGGCGAGAAAACTTGGTTAGGATTCGGCACAAGTACATAGCTCATTGAGCAAAAATTCGCCATGTGAACAGTTGGCAAGGTGAATCTTATTTTTAGTCTTCTTTTAAGTTTGACCATTGTAGAAACAGTATGTTTTTTGCAAATTATAGTTTTTGTTCTACAAATTTCAAGAATTTGCATCATGACTCATTCAATGTTAGCAACGGTCGGTCAGTGAATTCAAGGAACAATTTATCTTTTTATGAAAATCTCAATTTCATGAAGTCGGGAAGATTTCAGTGGTTCAAAGTTGGAAGAGTGGAGAATTAGTCTCCTCATCTTCATTTTCTATAATCAGAGAGATTTTGTGCGTCCAAAAGCTTCCCATTTGGGAGGTGTGATTAGGTGATCATGTTCTAAGTTGTAAAAATGCTCAAAATTGGAATTGCTCAAAATTGGTTGGAACCTGAGCGACCAGATAGGCCTCGTCGATACGATATTGACGCTACGAACAACACTCAAATCCAACACTATATGTGAAAGTTATGTAGGTTTGAATTTTTTAGTAAACTATAAAAATTCAGTTTGACCAGGTTTGACTTCCTAAATTTTGAAAATTATAAAAGGAATATTCCAAGGAATATTCTTGGAATATTCCTCAAAATATTCCACCAAGGCCAATCTTCATTTTACAAGTGGCAGCACGTGATTGCATAGTGGTTTTACTTTGGTGAATTTCAACCAATCAACGGTGCCACGTGGCAAGCCCGGAGGCCGCCATGTGGCCCCAGGCCTGTTTAAATTTTTGCATGGCAAATTTTTTTGGAGGTTCTAGGAATCGAACCCAAGACCTTTGGGTTATAGTGCCCACAACTTACCATCATACCACGAATTAGTTCTTATTATGTATGGGGCATGATGTATATTTAATGTTTAAATATGTATTGGACGGTGGGAAAGGGGGCCAGCCCCTAAGGGCCAACTCCCTATTAAACAAAGGCCATACGACCAAAGTTCGTGACTTGGGGGGCTACCAACTGGCAGTAATGGTTTATATAACCATCTATACAAAACGTTTACATGTGGACAGTCGCAAACGTTTAATACCATAACACTGTTTTGGTTGGAAGTTCATGCAAAAGGTTATCTCGGTGGATTATGCGGACATGTGACTGCCACATACATTCCACATTGAATGCTAAAATTTAGCTAATCACCTGGCTATTTTGGAGCATGCCTCCAAATTCGACAGTCTTTGCTAGTATTGTCGGGCCTAACTCCAGTTAGCCAAGTTTGGTGGAGTTTGTTTAGGCCAGATTGGGAAAAATGGATTTGGTCATAACTTTTGATAGGCTCAACCTTTTGGAACAATTTTTTTTTTGATTTCGGGTATTTTGAGCATTCCAGAGCCAATGGTGCAGGTTTTAGATGCAACATAGCTTATCGTTAGGTACTTTTTCAGCAGAGAAGCTTGAAGAGCCATTAGGGCCTAGGGAGTGTTGGAGTTGTATTGGGCTATGGTTAACCATTGGAGGTGAAATAAAAGCCAATATTTACTTTTTTCTATGTTTTGAACTCATTTCTACAGCTTATTTTTCCTGTTTAGGCTTTCTGATCACTATATAACCAATTTGAACATATAATAGAGCAAGGACATGCCCATTTGGGGGCCTTGGACCTGACAGATGTAGCCCAGGAGGGGTGAACTTCCTCATCAGTTGCTGTGTTATATTATGTGATTTTGTCTTGATGTGTTTTTCAGATTTAATAAGTTAAACAGTAAAAATAAATAACACTCCTTCACACATAAGACTCAAAAATTTACCAAAAGCACTTTGTTTCAATCTCAAGACATGAATGATAGTTTGCACATATAATTTTATGGAAATGAATACCTTGAACAAAAAATACAAGTAATTTCATTTTCAGATTATGAGTGTTAACTTCTTCAAGTTCTAAAGATAGAGTCTGTAAAGGGCCAGGTAGCCTCTAGATCTCATCCTTTCATCAAAGGTGACATATCCAGTAAATGCCCCTACAGTCAATCTCTGGAATAGATCAAAGAAGTTTGACATTTAAGTTAATGAAAATGGATACCTTGCACAAATTTTCAAGTACTTCCATTTTCAGATCAGTATAGAGAGTTGGTTGGAAGCTTGAATTATCTTACTACAACCAGACCTAACATAGCATACTTTGTTAGTGTGTTAAGTAATTTTTTGGCAAGACCTCTAGAAAGGAATTAGAGAGAAGCAAAATATGTACTCGGGTACCTTAAAGGAACAGTTGATTTTGGTCTTAAGTATATTGATTCATTTTATGTTGAGTTGACATGTTAGTAATATTCAGAATGGGATGGTAATCTGGATGATACGATATTCACTACAATTTATGATTTTAACATTGGATCCAAGACTGTCTCATGGAGTAGCAAGAAGCAGCCTATATTTTTGTCACTCACTAAGGAAGAGTATACAATTTTTTGTTCATCAACTTATGAAGTTTTTTGGTTGAGGAGATTTCTTCGAGAGTTTGGAGAAAAAAAAAGAGGCTATAGTGATCAAATTTGACAACCAAAGCTTGATCAAGCTGGAAAATAATCCAATTTATCATGCAAGAACAAAGCATGTTGATTTTAGGTTTCATTTTGTTAGTTGAGAGAAGATACAATCTGAAGAAATTTTTCTTGAAGATTGTAATAATTGTGAAAATGGTGTTGATATTTTCACTAAGCCTCTTGGGAAGATGGAATTTGAATTGTTTAGGGAGATATTAGGTGTGGAAATTAATCCGTTCTCCATTAAGGGGGAACCTTGGATATAATGTAGAAAGGATTCGTTAAGTATTTTTTTTTTTTGTTTGTATTTAGGATTCAGATCTTAAGTTTCCAGGAGTTTGTTTGATATCCCTGACTAATTGTACTCCTATAGGATATGTCTTGTTTGATTTTTCAATTAATCAAAGACATCGTTGCTTGGAAGCCTTAGGGCTCCTCACCCGAGAGCTGCAAGATTCATTCATTAAAATTTCATATTCTTAGTTTTAAAAGAAACCTTATTAATATTAATATATTATTATTATTATTATTATTTATATTATATTAATATTTTTAACCTACATTTTAATAATAATTTATTATATTATTAATACTAATAATATAATCAACCTTAATATTCATATTAAACATTTCAAACCTTGATTATGACCGACCAAGATTAACCATGGTTAACTATCACTGATTATGGTAAATATATGGTTGAATAAGTTTGACAATGGTTAATTATTTAAACCTTGACAATAAAGGTTGAGTATGTTTGACTATGTCATCACATTATAACATTTTTATTTGTTTGTCACAATGTGACATCATTTTTTTATTCGTCACATTGTGATGTTCATTTCAGTTCATCATATTGTGATGTTGAGTTTTGTTCATCAAAATGCGGCTTGAATTTTTCGTTCAACACAGGTGATGTCAATTTTTACTCATCACATTTTGATACCAATTAAATATTAAATAAAGCTTACACCCTATTATATATTATTATTAAACCTTATACATAAACGTTGATTCTAAAATTATTAACAAACCTTATTACTATGAATATTGATAATATTATTATTAATTGCACCAAGAGGCGCTATACAGTCCAGTATGAGGGAGATGTTGTCTAAAATGTTACATTTAAAAATAATATTTACATTAATAAAGTGAAAAATAGTAATATTAGAAAAATCAATATCCACCATAAATAAAATACTTCAAGTTTGATCTTAATTTCACATAAACTTTATATAGAGAGATAAACCAACTAAAAGGGAAAAAAATCTTTTAATATGAGGAAGACATATAATTCTTTCAATACTTAATATGGAGTTGGTAGATGGCATGTAATAGTATTATTGATATTATATGATGTGTAATTCATTTTATTCTCAATTGACATATAATATTTAAAACAAAAATATTTTATTAAAAAAAATCAATGTTAGCCATAAATAAAATATTTCAATGTCCATATTAAATAACAGAATTTATATCAACTTTATATAAAGAAAATAAAGTAATTTAAATTAAAAATTTGTGTGTGTGTGTGTGTGTGTGTATTTTCACTATATTATTTTTTACACAGTGGGAAAACCTATCATAACTCAGTTACCAAACCAGCAGTGAGGACAACCATCTCACATTGCTATGCATTAATGCACGCTGACCCATCACTGTTATTCAAGGAAAATTGTGTCACAATAACCCATTGGTGGCTTGTAAGAGGGCAGGATTCCACTCCTGCCAAATGCCTTTGGGTCTTGGGTTGTTATCCTGTATCCTTACGTTTGAGGAAGACGAGCTCTTAGCCAAGCAGAAGAAGTTTTAGGGCATTCTCCATGCCTGATATTTTCACTATATATTGCAAGGGATATGTGTAGTTTATTGAGCTGACATATGATATTTAAAAAATAATAATAACAAAAAAAGGTTATAAATCAAATATTTTAATATACATGTTAAATAAAGATCTTAACATCAAATACAGAGAGATGTCCCATTCCATTAATAGGCTCTTTCTAATTCAAGGTATGCGAGAGATTTTTAATTCTTTCAAAATTTAATCCGAAGTTAACATGTAACATTCTAAAAAATATGAATAAAAAAAATAATTGAATGTGTGTGTGTGGGTGTGTGTGGAGAGAGAGAGAGAGAGAGAGACAGAGAGCCTATGTATATATATTTTCTACTTCCAAATAGGAGGGGGCATGAATTAAAATTTTGATGTGAAGAATGTGAATTATAAATAAAATATTTCAATGTTAACTATGTATATATTATATAAAACGAGTGAGAATAAAAAAAATAGTATAGTTAAGATATTTTATTAGTTTTTTTCTCAAAACCAACATAGGTCCATCTCAAAAACTTATTTGCATCTTGAGAGATTTGAGCCCTCTTGGCACTTAGTAGATCCAGAGTTAAGATGGATCTATACTAGTAATAATATTAATAGCTTTATTAATCCTATTAAAAATTAAATATTAAATAAACTTTAAATCTTATTAAATATGAAACTTATTATAAAACCTTATTAAATATACAGGTTTATTAATAAAACCTTATTGAAACTTATTAATAAAACTTAATATTAATGTTATTAATAAATTTATTATTAAACTTTTTAAAACCTTATTAATATTTTTTTTGGTAAATTGTTTATATTACCTTCAAAATTAGCTTACATAATTACTGATCTAGTCATAAAAATTACTGACCTCACTCTACCATTTTGGAAACGAGAGTTTTTGGCCAGTATCAAAGCCAGAAGATGTCTACATAAATGACTAGAAACAAAAACTCAACAAGAAACCAAGACACAATAACCTACAGAAACATGACCATAACTTAAAACCTAATCAGGCGTCTAACGATGATGGAGGTGTTGTATCCTTCTCACTCAAACCATGTGATATAGAGGGCTTAAACTCACATTGGATGTGCCTCTCAATGTGATTTTAGCATGCTTCCAATCTACCCATATTGTCTAGTTGCTTCTACTGATTGCATTTAATGTCAATAAGAAAGGAGATTATGGTATTTTACTCATGCTTCTCCTTTAATAATCATTCAAGTAGAGTATTCAACAACCAATGGGAAGTGGTCATCTACAAATGTTGATTCCTTCATCCCATAATATGACCATGGTGAGGAAACCATTAGGACACCACGTCTAAAAGATATAAATCCAAATAATCATGTCCCTTTTGTGCTTTTAGAGTCTCTAATATCTGAATCTCTGCTCAAGTGGGCACACGCCCAAATGGTTTGGTCCCATCCACCTGTCACAGGATGACAACATGAATTTTTCAAAGGAAAAATTATCCCCACAGAAAGTGTAAACACATGGTACCCTAGCCACATACACCACCAGTTATCAATTTTACACCCTATCAACATCTCACCCATGCCAAATACAAAAGATACAACCGTAACCAAAATTTCCTCCTCCACCACAATTATCCACATAGACCACCACGACCTACTCACCCACCCAGACTAGCCCAATAAAACCAATGTTGATAGACCTAGAACCCACCATGAAACCCAGAGCTAGGACCAGGAGGAAAGTTGCATGAAAAATTATGGTGAGAACCAAAACACGCAAAAATACAAATGCTCTCTCCAAATGCCTTGCCCTTCTAGCTCATAGGACTCATACTGGTTATAGACTACCAACCAAACACTACAAAACTAGAAACACCAAGCAGATGAACAACTAAAAATACAAAATTAGCAGGATAGGGAATAGGGGAAAGGATTACCTATTTAAGACCACCAAGACACACCAAGACAATGCCTCTACAAAGTGTCAATCCAGACTTGTAAACGTGCCAATTCCACTTTCAATTCAAAATACCAATAAGACCAAAAATTGTCAAGTTTATGGTTGCATGTTTACCCCCTTCACAACCTTCGTTATAATAAATAGTTCCCAGAATTGGGAAGAAAATAAAGGATGGATAAAGATTATGGTCCTCATCCTTTGCACGAATTTCACCCTACCAATTCAAGAACATAAACTCACAATTCCCTCTGAAGAGGTTTAGCTTACCGGAAAGACAAATCTCCCTTATCTCGCTCCTCCAAGAGACAGATAATCCCACCCAAATCAGGGAATTATCACTCTCAGGTTTCATATGCCCAATACCTAGCACATACCAAAAATAATGGATATCCATGGTACATTGCACCTACAAACAAAAAATATATTTTACATGCTTCCTACTAGTGAGGTAGAATATGCCACCCCCCTCTTTAATGACATGCATAGTCAATGGGGTGGAAACACAACCCCCCCACCCCCTTGAACTCATTTAAAAATTAGCCTCCCACCCCCATTGGGGAAGAAGCTTATTAATTTTAACATCACTATTATTAATCATTTTTAAACCTTATAAATAACACCTTGCTGAAACTTATTAATAAATCATAATACTAGTGTTATTAATAAACCTTTTTATTAAACTTTTTTGAACCTTATTAATATTGATATCAATATTTTAAACAATTTTCAGCCTTATAAATAAAATCTTTTTGAACCCTATTAATATTATTAAATTTGTTTTAAACCATATTAATATTAATATTATTAAACATTTTAAAACCTTGACTATGTGTGAGCATGGTTTAACCATGGATAAACATGGCTTGACCAAATTGATCATGGGAAAACATGGTTGGACCAATTCGACCATGGTTGACCATAGATTCCTATGATAGATTATGGTTTTCCATGTTAATAATGGCTAGCTACACTTGACCATGTTCTACCATGGTGACCTGAGTTGACCATGTTTGACCATATCAACCATAGCTGACCATGTTGAGCATGGGTTGACCATGATTGACCATGGTTGACCTAGGTTTCCCATGGTTGACTATAGTTGACCATACTTGACTAAGACTATCTATGGTTGACATAATTGACTATGTTCAACCTTAGTTAATCATAGTCAACCATGGTGATGATAGTTGACTACGGTGACTATGGTAGATTGAAGATGACCATGCTTGCTCATTGTTAACTAATTTTGACCATAGTTGACTATGATCAATCTTAGTCAACCATGAACAACTTTAGTCAACCATGAAAATCTATGGTCAACCATGATTGATCATGGTCTATATGGTAAAATAGATCAACCATGCCATCTTTCGTAAGCCATAGTCACCCATAGACATCATGGTCAAACCTAGTAAAGCATGTTAAACATATTGGATGTCATATTTTGTTCATTAGGTTGTGACACTGTTATTTTTTCGTCACATTACAACATTGATTTTTGTTTGTTGGCTTGCAATGTTGATTTTTATTTATCACATCACATATTAATTTTGTTCATTAGATATCAATGCTAAATTTATGGTTCCTAACATGTAACATTGAAAAATGTTAACTAGGATTTTACTATGGCTATCCATGATCAAATATAGTTGGCCATGTTTCCCATGGTTGATTATCATTGACTATGGTTGTATTGTTGATCATGGTTGAACATGATGACAGTGGTTGACCATGGTTAACTTAGGTTGAGCACGATTGACTATCATTATTTTAGGTCCTTATATTATTAGTATAGTCCCTTATTGTTGTTAGTGTAACCCCCTTATTTTTATTTTTGTACCCCAGTAACCCCCATATTGTTATTATTGTGCCCTTAAATTATTATTATTAGGTCGGCTAGGATTACATTGTGGCCCCATGGACTCCTATATATAGAAAGGAGGTTTTTTCATTTGTATCATCCAAGAATTGTTCATTCATGTAATGTATTGGAGGTTTCCCCCTCGAAGTGCTTATTTATAAGGCATTGATATCTATTTTCTTCTCTTTTTGGAGCTGGTTTCACAACATTTGGTATCAGAGCTTTGGATTCTAGGGTTTCGCTGCACCAAACAGGTCATCGTGGAATTTTCACTATAAATTTTTTTCTACAAAGGTTTAGAAGCTGAAATGGTTAGATCGTGAAGCCAAAATCCTGAGGAACATCTTCACAAAATTTCAGAGCCTGGTTCGCAATATTTTCGGAGATATGATCTGTGGAAGTTAGGTCTATTTCAGGCTCCCAAATTTCAGCTCAAAGAGGTGATCATGGTAAAATCTTCATAGCTCTCTCTCTGAGCATCAGATTGTAATGCTGTAAAAAGTGGCTGGAATTAAACAGACTGTAGTTTCCTGCCTATCAATTCCAGAACCAAAGGATCAAATAGTGACACGTGGCAAGTCATACAAGTTCACTCTACTAAACCAATCCATAATTAGGTCATTGTGGGAGATTGAACATAAATTTGCCTTGAAGAATCCAAATCAGGTCAGACCTGTGGCATTTGAAAGATGATTCAGAGGGCTACTACAGGGCCAAATTTCAAATATTTAAAATTCAAAGTCACAGATATAATTCAGTTTCAATATCGAGCTCCTCAAAAGCAAGAAAAATGTGTGTATTTTTTTTGAATTACATAAGTCTCGTTTGAAAAAATTAGTTTGAATTTATTCCAAGGGAATATTGAAGAATAGATATTAGTATTGGGTTCTAAAATGCCCCTTAAAAAGAATTCAACACCAATCAAGCCTTCAGAAGGCTCTACTATGACTCATGAAGATGAAGAAACACAACATGAGATACCAAAATTACAAGAGCAAGTGCACCAAATTTCACTATCGCAAAGAGCAACAAAAAATGAAATGGAAGTTTTCAAGAAAGGTGTGGAAACTAAGATGGATGGTTTGAAGAAAGGCATGGAAGCTAAGATGAATGGTTTGGAAGCTAAGATTGATGGCATGGAAGTGGGCATGGAAGCTAAGATGGATGGCATGGAAGCTAAGATGGATGACATGGAAGCTAAGATCAACGAAAAAATGAAAGACAACATTGAAAACATGAAGAATGATTTGGCAAAGTTGATACAAGAAATGTTTCCTAATGGCGAAAAGATAGTAGAGGAAACTCATTATGAGAATAAAATACATGTTAATCGTGATTTCACAAACTCTAATGTTGGATTGAAGAACCACCATATTCCAAAGATGGATATGAGGAAGTTTGATGGCAAGGATCCCGTAACATGTATACTACATATGGAGCAATATTTGATCTCAATAATGTGCAAAACACACAAAAGGTACACATTGCAACTTTACATTTATAAAAAAATACATTTGTATGGTATCGATGGCTTTGCTCCTGTAAAAAAATTGTCACTTGGTCAAATTTTACGGAGGAAATGATAGCACATTATGAGGATACAAAGAGCAACACCTTCTTTAGCCAATGGATAAATCTCAAACAAAAGGGTTCAATGGCGGAGCACATTGAGGACTTCCAAAAATTGAATATAAGGGTAACTGATATTCTAGAGGAACATGGGATTGATGTCTTCATAGGGACTTTAAAGGATAACATCCAACATGAAGTTCGTGTTTGGGAACCTGATTCACTGGAGAAGGCATTCAGGTTGGTAAGAAAAATTGAATGTAAAATTATGGTGACAAGGAAGCCTACCACTCACATCTATAAATATGGAAGTGTTGCTACTCCTAGACTTCCACAACCTACAATGTTGACACCACAATAATTGGAAGAAAAAAGAGAAAAAGGGCTTTACTACAGTTGTGATAGAAAATACACTAAAGGTCATAAGTGCACTGAGAAGAAATTATTTTACATAGATTGTGAAGAGAAAGAAGAAAATGAAGAAGAAACTTCAAAAGTAGAGGATATACACCAAAAAGAAACCCTAGAAGAAGAAGAAATGAGTTTGACCATATCATGTAATGCATTGGAAGGAATTACCACTCCTCAAACTCTCAAGATAGAAGGACCTAACAAGAAGAAAAAGTTAATAGTGTTGATTGATTTGGGTAGTACCCATAATTTTATTCATTATAAGGTAGCCAAGGGGTTGAATTGTTTCCTATACCCAACACCAGAATGTCAAGTGATGGTTGCAAATGGATGAACTATAAATTGCTCTGGAAAATGCCATAATATCAAGCTAGCCATGGGGGAATATGCATTGAATAGTCCAATGCTTTCCATCCCAATGGGAGGTGCTAATGTTGTACTAGGAGTACAATGGTTACAATCTTTCGGGACAGTAGCTTTTAATTTTCAAAAACTTTTCTTGAATTTTTTTTTGAAAGGAAAGGAAATCGAATTACGGGATATTGCAAGGAAGCCGGGAAAGATAATAAGCTCTAATATCATGACAAAGCTTCTGAAGAATGAACAACGGGGCATACCTACACAATTATGCTTACTAGAAGTTCCAACATCAAAATCATCTATTTATCTAGATCTCCAAAAATTCTTGGACAATCATTCCAAGGTGTTTGATACTCCCAAAGGAGTCCCACATATTTGTGATCATGATCATGCTCTTCATTTGATTCCAGGAAGTGTTCCTCCAAACATCAGGCCTTATAGATATCCTTACTTCCAAAAGAGCGAAATTGAACGTATGATTGCAGAAATGTTAGAGGCGGGTATAATTCAACCTAGTCAAAGTTCTTTCTCTGCTCCTATAGTATTGGTACACAAGAAGGATGGATCATGGCGAATGTGTCCGGATTATAGTGAGCTCAATAAGCTCACCATTAAAGATAAATTTCCCATTCCTGTGATTGATGAATTATTGGATGAATTACATGGAGCAATTTATTTTACCAAGTTGGATCTTCGTTCAGGATATCATCAAATTAGAATGAAGACTAAAGATATTCCAAAAACAACATTTCGAACTCATGAGGGTCATTATGAATTTTTGGTCATGCCTTTAGCCTTACCAATGCACCTTTTACATTTCAAGGGTTGATGAATTCCATTTTCAAACCCTTCCTTAGAAAATTTGTGCTGGTATTTTTTGATGATATACCAATCTATAGCAGGTCTTGGAAGGATCATGTTGAACATGTTGACAGGGTGCTCAAACTATTGCAGGAGAAACAATTATATGCAAAAACATCCAAATGTTTCTTTGGAGTACAAGAGGTGGAATATCTGGGTCATATTGTATCTCACGAGGGTGTTACAGTAGACCCTAACAAAATTAAAGCCATTAAGGAATGGAAAGTCCCCACAACCATAAAGAAGTTGCGAGGATTTCTCGGGTTAACAGGGTATTATCGCAAGTTTATTAAGAATTATGGGAGAATAGCAGCACCTCTAACAACATTATTGAAGAAAGATGCATTTTCATGGACTCCTGAAGCAACTAAGGCCTTTGAACATCTTAAAGAGGCAATGTGCCTAGCACCGGTCTTAGCTACGCCAGACTTCACAAAAACCTTTATTGTGGAATGTGATGCCTCGAGAAATGGAATTGGTGTTGTTTTAATGCAAGAAGGAAGACCCATTGCTTTTGAAAGTCATTCAATCAAAGGAAAGTATTTACAAAAGGCTATTTATGAGAAGGAAATGTTGGCAATACTACATGCACTAAAGAAATGGAGACCTTACCTAATGGTAAGACACTTCAAGGTAAAAACTGATCATGACAGTCTTAAACACTTTTTGGAACAAAGACTATCTTTAGAATAGTAGCAAAAATGGGTCACAAAGATGTTGGGTTATGACTTTGAAATCGTCTACAAAAAAGGGAAGCTAAATGTTGTTGCAGATGCACTCTCAAGAAATGATGAAGAGTTGGAAGCATTGCTTTATGCCATTTCAATTATCCAACTAGATTGGATAACCGAAGTAAGGGATGAATGGAAGAAGGATGAAGAAGTGTGGACTCTCATTCAAAAGTTGCAGCAATATCCTAGTACATCTAATACATTTAGTTGGAAAAATGATTCCTTATGGTACAAAGATCGCTTATATATTTACAAGAATTCACAACTCAAACAAAATATTCTTTTGGAATTGCACACTTCTCCTTTATGAGGACACTCAGGATTTTTAAAAACTTACCACAGGGAGAAGAAAGAGTTTTTTTGGGATGGCCTTAAATCTGATATTCAAAAGTTTGTAGCGGAATGTTTGGTTTGCCAGCAAAATAAAGTGGAGACAATTAACACCCCGGGTCTTCTACTACCTTATCCATTCCAAGTCAATGTTGGGAGGAGATTTCAATGGATTTTATCACAGGTTTACCTAAGTCCAAAGGAAGGAGTGTCATCATGGTGGTAGTTGATAGACTTACCAAGTATGCACACTTTTGTGCATTATCTCATCCATTTAAAGCAAGTACAGTTGCTATTGCATTTATGGAAACAATTCAAAAGCTACATTGAAACCCGAAGATTATTGTAACTGACAGAGATCCCATTTTTACAGGAAATTTTTGGACAGAATTATTTTCTTGTTTGGGTACTCATCTAGCTCATAGCTCATCTTATCATCCTCAATCCGATGGTCAAATAGAGATAGTGAATAAATGTTTGGAAGGATAACTTTGTTGTTTTGTATCTGATAAGCAAGCACAATGGGTCAAGTGGTTACCTCTGGCTGAATGGTGGTATAAAAATTCCTTCCATACTGCAACAAAAATGACCCCATTTATGGCACTTTATGGATATCATCCACCATCCAACACATCTTCTTTAAGGGAAAATGCTAGGGTTCAAGCAATGGAGGATCACATTGAGCACCAACAAGAAGTTCTCCAACTCTTAAAGGATAACCTAAATTTGGCACAAAATCAAATGAAACAATAGGCTAAATTAACATCGCAGTGAGAGAAGTTTTGATGTGGGAGATTGGGTATTTTTACGGATACAACCATACAAACAAATTTCCCTCAAGCAAGCTAAGAAGGATAATAAATTATCACCAAAATACTATGGTCCTTACAAGGTTTTGCAAAATATTGGTACTATGGCATACAAATTGGAGCTTCCTGCTTCTTCGCGAGTGCATCCAGTTTTCCATGTTTCATGCTTAAAAAAGGTAATAGGGGACAAACTTCGAGTTCAAACAATATTGCCAGAACTTGATGAGGAATGAAAAACCATATTGGAACCTGAAGCAGTCACAGAAGCAAGAACTCGACAACTACGAAATCGATCAATTCCAGAGTATGTCATCAAATGGAAGAACTTACCCACGGAAGATTCTACATGGGAAGATGAGAATTTTATACAAAAGCACCCAGAGCTACTCAAGCATTGAGGACAACACCTTTTTGAAGGAGAGGAGCATGTTAGGTCCTTATATTACTAGTATAGTCCCTTATTGTTGTTAGTGTAACCCCCTTATTATTATTGTTGTACCCCTCTAACCCCCATATTGTTATTATTGTGCCCTTAAATTATTATTGTTAGGTCGGCTAGCATTACATTGTGGCCCCATGGACTCTTATATATAGAGAGGAGGTTTTGTTATTTGTATCATCCAAGAATTTTCATTCATGTGATGTATTGGACGTCTCCCCCTCGAAGTGGCTTATTTCTAAGGCGTTGATATCTATTTTCTTCTCTTTTTGTAGCTGGTTTCACAACACAGATAAATTTTGAGGTCTAAAATGGGCCTCTTAAGAAATATTGTAAAATAATAGTAGAAATAATAAAATAACATTAGATTACATCATCAAGTTTTGGAGGGAAAAAAGAAAAAACTACCTTTTCAACTTATCTCCCTACGATTTCGCTAAAATTTTTAGCAGGAGTATTCATTGGATATGGAATTTAATTTTTCATCCAAGGAGTACCCATGTTGCATACTTTTGGTGGAACCTACTACATAAAAAAAATGTGAAATACATGAAAAATGTGATTGCAATCACATTTATATTTTTTGTTTATTAGGGTCCATCGAAAGTATGCAACATGGGTACTCATTGGATGAAAAATTAAATTATGCATCCAATGAGTGCTCATGCTTGAAATTTGAGTAAAGTCGTGGGGAGATAAGTTGAAAAAATGAGTTGGAAAGTTTTTTTTTTTTCTTTTTTCTTTTTACCTTTTTACGCCAAAAATGGTGAATCATCCCTCATGGTTGACATCATCATATTGAATACTATTGGTCCTTATAAATTTTATTTTTTGTACATTTTTGTTTTGAGACCCGTTTTTTACCTCAAAATTTCTCTAATGGGTTGGCCATAGCTAGTCGTGGTTCACTATGTTTAATGATGGTTTGACTTTGGTAACCATGGTTTGAATATTGTTGACTTTGTTTAACCATGATTGACTATGGTTGACTATGAGTAGACTTGGTTGATGATGGGCTACTATGGTTAAACATAGTTAACTATGTTTTGACTATGAATGACTATGGTTAACAATTATTTGACTATGGTTGATCATGGTTGTCCATGTTCATAATGATTGACCTGGGTGACCATAAATGAGCATGCTAGTCAATTTTGAACACGCATGTCCATTGGAAACTATCGTTGACCATGGTTTGATTATGTTTTCCATGGTTTACCTTGGTTTGACAATGATTGATCATGGTTTGACTATGCTTGAAATTTTTTTTACTATGGTTTGACTATGGATGACCATAGCTTGACTATGGTTGATGATGATTAATTATGATTGCCCATAATTGACAATTTTTGAACGTTGTTTGACTACGGTTTCACTATGCCCAACCATGGTTGACTAAGATTGACTATAAATTACCATGCTTGGAATATGATTTAACTATGGTTTTCCATCATTTAGTTGATATTATGATGCTGGTTACTAATGGTTAACCATAGTTTGACTAAGGTTGAATTTGGTTGACTATGGTTTTTCCATCATTGTCTTGTATCAACTTTGTAAATATTATATATGTCACTATAATTCACTATGGATGCCTATGGTCAACCACCATTAACCATGGTTTAGCTATCACTATGGTTTGACTATCAACATGGTTTAACTGTAACTATCATATATCAACTCTATAAAACTTATATTCCACTATGGTTTGTTGTGGTTCACTATATTTCAACCATGGTAAACCATGGCCATCAACTATAAGTCACCATGGTACACCCTGAGCATCCACTACAGAACACCCTAGTCAATAATGGTCATCCACTATGGTTCAATATGGTTCATTATAGGTCACATGCAGATAGACCGTGATTCCCATGATAACTATGGTTCGCCATGGTAGTCATGTTGACTATCGTTGACTATGATGCCCATGTTGACTATGGTTAACCATGTCAACTATAGTTGATCATAGTTAACATGCATTAACATATAATTAATGTCATTACTGTATAGGTTATTTTATAGTTAAAATGTTCATGTTAACTATGATTGACCAAGTTAATCATGATTGACATGTGTTAATGTTTACATTAATATATTAATATATATCTTAATAGTTTAATGTAAAATTTAATATAGTAATATTGTGTTATGTGTAAATAAATGCATTTTTATTATGTTAATTCATAAATTAATATATTCTTATTAATTTATTAGGTTTGAATAATAATATTAAGTTATCAAAATTATTAATAAGTTGTTAAAATTTATTAATAATCCTATTATTAAATTTTCATATTAATATTAATATTGATATAGATCTTCTCTCGATGGGGGTGGAGGCACAAGCTTATATTCGTGGGGGGGGGGGGGGGGGGGGGGGGGGGGGGGGGGCGCGGGTCGCCGACACTTTCTCGTAAGTTGCATCATGACATATGTTTCATTACCGCAACATGCAAATGATTATGAAGGGAAGTTTCCAAATCTTGGGCATCAGATTTATATGTGGGTTTGTAAGGTTGGTCTCGACATTTTCAAGTTTGGTTATGGGCGTTAGCGAAGGTGGTGAAGGATTTGAATTGAATGTGAAGGTTCTCAACCTATGCCTTCCCATTTGGGTATGGTTTTTTTGTAGTGGTAGACTCTAAAGGAAAGCGAGGATTCCTTCATGGTGTTGCTGGAGTACATAAGTGCCCAGTCTGGTACCCTAGAGAGGTAGATAGTTGGTACTCGCTTCGATGTTGGGAAATCTCAGTCTCTATGAGACGAAATTTGATTTGAAGGATGGTGTGGAGATTCTGAGCTAGATTTCTAAAGTGGTTACCCTAGTAAGCTCCCTCGACCCATCTAGTAGGTTATCATATGCTTTTCATTTTTCAAGAATAGGATCTATGTTTTCGGGGTATATTTGTATCTCAATGTTTTCATTTCTTGTTGTTGAAATACTTGGATTGCAATGCTATAAATTTAATTGGGGTAGCAATTGTCATTCTAAAGCCTACATGTGGCTTCTATGGTTTGAAATTTGGTTTTGGGTGACTTGTCCAAACATTCAAGGCCCCCTTGTTGAAGGTAGGGATAAATGCAAGAGGTATAGTGGGTGTGGAGAGCCCAACAATTTTAATTTGTTGCCTTATTTTCTATGTGTATATGTTTTGAGCTTGAACTCTCATCATGTAGTAGTAGAAGGTAGGTTCACTCTTGAGTCTCAGTAATTGGGTACCTTGACCCTTGTTATGAGTTTCTAGAGAGAAATTTCTGCTCTGGGGTTTGGGGGTTATTGGTGCCATCACAAGTGAGTCTCGCAAATATGGAGGGATACAATGCCATTAGCGGATGGAGGATAATGCTTCACTATGGAGGCAATACATTAGCCAAGGGAGGAAACTCTCAATGAGGGTCACTTTTGCTACAGGAGGCTTTGATTTAGCCTTATGGGAGTTTTATTGCAGATGGATGGGGTCTATTGGAATTCCATTATTCCCTTAGGTTGTTGTAGTTAGGGTGGAAGCCTCAATGATTCAGTGATTGTTCGATAATGCATAGGAAATGTGGCAAAAAGAGGAGAGGAATTGGACCAAGGGGGTGTAGGGTGAAGCATAAAGGGAGGATATGAAGTTCATGGAGGACATAGGGGTTGAAGTAAAGTTGGGGGAGGAGGTGACCCATAATCCAAGTCTCTCTCATGGATGATTTGATCTTCCCCACCCTTTGACCCCTTAGAAACTCAATTACGACATGCCACTCTTCTTCTAGAGCAGTTAGGACATGACTGACATGATGATCGAAATTTGAGCATCGATTTTATGAATGACCTACAACATAAACAATGGGAAATTCAATATTGATTGGATTCATTACAATGGGTCCAACAGGCAATGTCTAAGTAGATGGAGCATATGAAGAGGAGGTGGGCTCATATGAAATTTCACGTCCATGAAGATCCCAAACCTTCCGATTCACCTAGTAATAGACCAAACAATCCAACTCACGTAAATTCTTATGTTCCCAGATGTCTGTGGGTTGTATCTTTATCTAACTAGTATCTTGGTCCTTCCGGCCTTTTCTTTTTTGGGTTCTCAATTTTCTATGGCATTTTTAAACTAGTTTTTGTGTTTCTCTTATGGCCAACAATCTGATAAGAGTGAGACTAGAATAATTAGGGAAATTGAATGGTTATGATGTAATATTTGGATGAATTAATAGAATGATTTTGACCTACAATATATATATATATATATATATATGATAAAATGTTAATATTAATTATTACACTTTAATATTATCAATATTATTAAACTATCTATTTAGTTTTAGTTATACCGCCAGGGAAGAAAGTTGGATTTTCGTTATTTTGATCTCTAGGACTTCACTTCAATCAATCACCATTCTTTCTCAACTCTCTAACCAAGTTCTCTCGTTATATGTAACCACTAATTCCTTTGTGCAGTTTAAGCTAACCCATACACTTAAGATCGAGCCTTCCATCCCCTAATGTTTGTCATTGTGTTCTAGATTTTTTTCCAGGTGAATGTATATTTTATATCCTGAATCACATGTTATTAGGATTGAGGAAATTAGAACTATAATAAACTCCAATTTCCCACAATTATGCACTAGATCAATATATCATAGCAAATAACAATGAATATCTGGAAAAATTCCCCTCATGGATTCACTACAAATATGACTTAGGTAGGTAGGTAGTTCATCGTTGAACACACATCATTCTCTGATCTTCAATCCTCAATTGATGGGCCCCTTCCTAGAATACAAGGGGCCACTAACTTTGTTGGAAAGATAGTCTAGGTTGACTCAATCTTGTTCTTTGCCTCGCTATGTTAGGTGAGCAATTTGGATTTTGAGATGTCAAATAGATACATGAGGCTAGTGATGGATGGGAATACATTTGATGCTTGCAAAAGGTCACTTCCTCCAAGCACTCACATTGAGATATTTAACAATGGAGGCCATTTCTTATGCATGTATAACTGCCTTACGATAACCAAATCTTCAATATCATAATGTTCCTTTAGATTTGGCAAAAGTGAGTAGAAAATCATTAAGAGAGCATAAAAAAAAGATTGAAATCATTTATTAATATGGCTCAAAAAAAGATTGAAATCATTTATTAATATGGCTCTAATGGAATGAAATGGTGAATCATAATGAAGGAGAATGAATCAGAGGGGTGGAGGATGAAAGGAAGGTATAGAGGAATGAAAGAAAGAGATGAGTTTAAATTTTTTTTTGTTGATTATATTTTCTAAGAGAATAATGTGCAAGATTAAGATTTGAGATAAATCTCAATCTTTTGATTGAGACAACCAAGAATAGTCTTCAAAAATGAAATCTCCACCATCTAATTTTTTTTAAACAAACTAAAATCCTAAAAAGTTGATTATAATATTAGATGCCTATAGGTGAATTATCTCTAACCTTAATCCTCTTTTCTTTATATTACTTTATATCTATTCTATTTTATTCCTCTTTTTCTAATGTATTATTCCATCGTACCTCTTTATATTCTTATTCATGCCATATTGCAACATTGTATTCACGAGTGTGGGTGGAGTGTTAACCTAAAATTATTCATTGTCAAATTTAACTTAACATATATATATATATATATATGCACTATTGAAATTTTATTTTAAGACTCAACATAAACTATAAGAATAGTGTGTATCAGTATATATTTCTGGATTTTAATTTTAGAAGAACAAATTCATTTACAAGAAATAAATTTAGGTTGATGCTCCTTTTAACCACTGTAAAAACAAGATTTGTAGAGCTCTACTACGATTCTATCTTTTTTACACATAGTAAAAATTTGTTGTTTTACAAAAACAGGGTGAGACCTCCAGAAATATTGTTAAAACGTAACTATATATAAACACACGTTATGCCTTTTTATATGTCACGACAAGGTACCACTATAACCTATTTGATAATACTTATGATTGCACACTTTACAAAATAATTATGGTGCATATGCATACCAAGCGCACATTAATATTTTCGTGGTTTTAATTGACGGGTGTTGACAGCCTGTTACGGATATCTTACGGAGATGAAAAGCAATACACTAGTAAAAAATCCAACTAATTTCGTGTTGCTTCAGCCTTAAGAAAAAACTACAAGAAGATTTGTCGTGTACTCATGAGTGGCGTAGTTATGGGTATTAAATATATTAGTTGGGATTATTTCCAACACCCCCACTTAATCAAAATTATTGATATTCATGATGCCTAATTTGTCTTTTGGATGTATAAAACTTTTCTTTTCCAATGGTTTGGTGAATATTTTTGCATATTGTTCTTAAGACGTGTAAGGTTCTAAAACAATTTCTCTATTGTTGATCAACTCTCTAATAAAATGATACCTTGTCTCAATATGTTTACTTATTTTGTAAAAGATTGAATTTTAGGATAAAGAAATTGTCGAGTTGATGTAACAATAGGTCTTTATTTTTTCTTCGTGTTCATGCCTTAAGTATTTCAACATTCTTCTCATCTAAATTGCTTGACAAGATTCCCTTGTTGCTACTACATATTCTGCTTTAGCTACAAAAAGAGAAACAATTGGTTGTTTCTTGGAAACCCATGAAATGACTCCCAAAACCAAATGAAAAAAATAACATGATGTGCTCTTCAATCATCTACACTTCCTGTCAATTCATTTTTTGTATATCCAACTAGCCTAAATTCATTTTTTGTAGTATACAAAATGCCATATCCCTTGGTTCCATTAATATACCTTAGAAATATTTTAGTTGTTATTCAGTGTGTCTCCTTTGGTGTCTACATGAATCTCGAGACCAAACTTACTGCATACCTTAGATCAGGTCTAATTGCAGTCAAATACATGAAACTAACAACCATGCTTTTGTATAGTATTGGATCTGCATTGTTGCTACAATCTTCTTTATTCAATTTCAAACCCATGGTTGTTGTTGTTGGAGCATGCTTGTTTCTTTGCATTTTAAACCTATTTAAGATGTTTGTTGCATATTTTGTTTGAGAAATAAAAATACCATCTTTCATTTTCTTCACTTCCGTGCCTAGAAAGTAGGGAAAATTTTATGGAAAATTATCTTGAAATTTAAAAACGTTGGCGAATCTCGCTAGTCTCTAATATACAAACTATAAAATGTTTATTGATATATTTGTAAAATCATTCAAATTTATAATGATTTTATATAGTATCTATATAATGTTGGCTATTTTTAAGGTAAAATAATTTTATATTGTAAGATTTGGGCTAATCAATTTTAGAAAAAATGGAAATTTATGAATCTTTTTTTTGAAAAAACAATGGAAAATTAGCCCAGCTATGAATATTAGCCCCTAAAATTTTCCATGCTAGAAAGTACCTTAACAACCCCAAATATGACATTTCAAACCCATTTTTCATTACTCCTTTGAAATCAATAATAACAAGACCATTACTTCTTGTTAAAATTAGACCATCTACATAGAAAAACACAATTAAAATCTTATCATCACTTTCTTTGATGGAGAGAGTAGGATCACCATCACTTTTTCTAAAGGATTTATTCAACAAGTATGAGTCTATTTTTCTATACCATGCCCCTTGTGCTTGCTTCAATGATCCAAGTGGATATTGGTGGCCACCCGCCTATTCCACTTAGGGCCCCACCATTATCTCTTTCAGTTTTTCAGTTTCATCACAACTTACTATTTTTAGTAATTTTTCGGGTCCTGAACTTTCGGAGCCGTTTTGAGGCTCTAAACGACATTTTTTTGGAAAACTAGGAGCAACATGGGTCCATGGATCGATGTTTCTCACTGAAATTTGTAGTCCTCGGATAGATATTTCTAACGAGGTATGGTTCATGTCCAACAGAGATCGTATGCCAAAGTTAAATCCCTGGGAAGTTGAAACACCAATTTACCCAAACGGGGCCCATAGTTTTGGTGCTTCATCTCCTAGGGTTAGGGTTTTCGATATTTAGGGTTTTCCATTGTTTCTAAATAATAAATAGGCCCTCGAGCCTCATTGTAACTCAATTCAGAGGCCTGTAGCCGCCACATCTCTTCTCAGAGATAGCTACCAGTGCCCTAGTTAGTTTATTTCCATTATGTTTGAAAGCAAATTTCAGTTATTTGATATTAATGAAATGAAGTGTTATTTCTGCTGCATATTTGTATTTATGGTTATATGTTAGTTCTATTGCGTTCCTGCATAAATTCAGATCAGTGGTATCAGAGCGGTCTGCTCTTTCTTTGTTTTTCTTTGCATGTCCCCAACGCAATCAGGGTATAAGGAGTTAGGGCTCGATCTGGTTGAACCTTTGCAAGATCAGCCTCGCAAACCCCGACGGATGCCCATGGGGGACAAAAAGAAAGATGAGGGAGCAGACGATCCTATCAAAATATTGCTCGAGGAGGCCCTCGAAAAACAAAGGAATGCGATGAAGGATAACTTTGCCCAGATCCTTCAATGGATGCCCACTGGCGGCGCATCTGCATCTCGCAACCACTCTGGAGGCGTGACTCCCTTTAAGGTAAAAGTAAATTTTGACATTCCCATATTTGAGGGTCAAATAGATGCAAATGTCATAGATAGATGGTTGAATCTATTAGAAGGATATTTCTCAGTTCATGAATTTTCCGACCGGGAGAAGATTATTTTTGCACTCCTCAAAGATACCCCCCATGTCAAGGACTGGTGGCAAACCTACTGTGAGAAAAAGGACGAGAAAGAACCCTCTCTATTCTTAGTCGTACCCACTTGGAATTCTTTCCGAGATGCCATCAAGGAACAATACTATCCTGTGGGGAGCTATGAGGACAAGTACATACAATGGACCACGCTGCGACAACAAAGGGATCAAGATGTGCATGAGTTGATGAATCTGTTCCATACCTTGCACAAAAATTTGGGTATCAAAGATTCAGAGAAACATCTGGTGCTAAAGTATCGCAGTTGTCTGCATAGATACATTCAGGAGGAAATGGAGTTCCTTAACATCTCCTTGCTTGGTACGACATACCGGTATGCTGCCAAGGTTGAGCAGAAATTCAAACAAAAGAAGCGAGACTTTGGATTTGCGAATCAAAAGCAAGGGAAATGTGCTTCCAAACCATAGAACAAAGGACAGAGCCAATGCATGGTGGCTCAAGACAACCTATCAAAGCCACAAGCAAAGAACAACACCCTAAAGACAAAGAATGACATGGGAAAGTGGTGTGAGTTCCATAAGAGCTCCACTCTCAACACAAGTGAGTGTCGGGCCAAGAAATCGTTGGTGGCTAAAATGCGGGCTCCTGAGTCAGATGCATGCTCCAACTCTGAATCAGAACCTGACAAGGGGAATGAAAAACGGAAATAGATTACTGATGCAGATCCCAACTCCATTGTTGCCACTGCGAAGATCCAAAAGGAGGAACCGAAAGATCCAGAAGATGAGGAACGTCTCTTCCACTCCCAGATGTGGGTAAAGGGCTCCCAGGTACAGTTCACTGTTGAAAATGGGAGCCAAAAGACCTCATTTCAACAGACACCGTGAAGCGGTTCAGCTTGCCAACCACAGCCCACCCACATCCATACACCATCGGGTGGCTTCACCAAGGACAGGATCTCCGCGTCAGCCAGCAGTGCCGCCTTACCTATAGCATTAAGCCCTTCACGGATGAGGTACTATGTGACATTGCTCATCTTGATGTTTCTGATGTATTATTAGGACAACCATACTTGTGGAAGCGTCAAGCTGTGTATGAGTTCCAGCCTCGCGTTGTTATTGTATCGACTATCGCGCGCTGAACAAGATCACTGTCTGGAATAGGTACTCAATCCCATGGATTGATGACCTTCTGGAGCAACTCAAAGGGGAAAAATATTTCAGCAAGATCGACTTGAAGTCTGGGTAACACCAGTTACCAATTGAACCCTCCGATGTGTGGAAGATTGCCTTCAAAGCCAAGGAGGGCCTTTTCGAATGGATGGTCATGCCTTTCGGGTTGACGAATGCTCTCGCAACCTTCATGAGGTTGATGGACGACATCTTGCGACCATTCACCAACTCATTTGTAGTGGTGTACTTGGATGACATCCTAATCTTCAACCAGACTTGGGAAGAGCACCTCCACCACATCCGATAAGTCCTCCAAACACTGCAAAAACAGAAGTTGTGTGCCAATTTGGAGAAGTGCACTTTTGGCATGACCAAATTTCAATATCTGGGATACTTTATTGATGAAAGTGGGGTGCATGTGGATCCAACCAAGATCCAAGTCATTCGGGATTGGCTAGCCCCAACCACTATAATAGAGCTTCGTAGCTTTCTGGGTCTTGCTAATTTCTACTGCATATTCGTGTTGGGATTCTCTCATATCACTTGGCCCTTGAGTTAAGTCACCAAGGGAGGAGCAAGAGAAAAATTCTTTTGGTCAGAATCTCAACAGAAGGTGTTCACAGAATTGAAAAATCGCCTCTATTCTGCCCCAGTGCTCACATTACCAAACTTGCAACAACCATTTGAGATCGAGACAAATGCCTTTGACTATGCTATTAGGGCAGTTCTTACTCAACACAAACATCCAGTGGCATATCACAGTGATACATTGTCTGACACAGTTCGCAAGTATCCCACTTATGACAGAAATGTATTCCATTGTGAAAGCTTATCGATAATGGAAGAATTACATTTTGGGGAAGGAAACAATCATCCACAAAGACCACCGACCCCTGCAGTTCATATAGACACAAGGGAAGTTGTAGAATTATCACCATCAGAAGTGGTCCACATATCTGCAACAGTTTCATTTGAACATAGAGTATAAGAAGGGTAGCACCAATAATGTTGCAGACTACCTCAACCGACCACCGATCGTGGCGTTCACCACTGTTCTCAACTCTTGTGGACATTAGACTTCTGATTGGCTGCTTCTCTACGAGAGTGACCTAGAATTCGGCCACACATACAAGGCACTCTTGGGGGTACGCAAGTTCCAAATTTTCAACCCCAAGATGCACTTTTATGTCACCTGGGACACCTTTGTGTTCCTTCAAGCGAGCGTGCTAAGATGATATGGGAAGCACACTACAGTCGAGTCATTGGGCATTTCGGGGTCGAGAAAATAGTGGCAGTACTGTAGAAGTATTTTTATTGGCCGAACCTTCGAAAGGATGTCGGGAAGCCCATCAGATCCTGCACTACTTGCGCCATTTCCAAACCGACCATCAAGAAGCAAGGCCTATATACTACGCTACCTACCCCTACTCGACCTTAGGAATCCATCTCCATGGATTACATGTCGGGCCTGCCTTCTACTAAGCATAGAAATGACTGTGTTTTCGTGGTCGTCGACAGATTCTCAAAGATGGCCATTATGGCGGCCTGCAAGAAGAATATCACAACATAAGCCACTGCTAAACTCTTCTCTGAACAAGTGTGGGTGCACTTTGGGATTCCACAGTCTATCATATTAGATCGGGATAGCAGGTTCCTCAACACATTTTGGTCCAGCCTCTGGTCAATGCTGGACACCAAGCTCACAAAGTCCACAGCTTTCCATCCCCAAACAGATGGCCAGACAGAGGTCGTCAATAGAATGATTGTACACATTCTGTGCATGTAAAATTCAAAGCATCCACGCAGATGGGATGAGAGCCTCCCCTATGTAGAACACAGTTATAACTGGGCTCTTCATAGCTCAACCGGCCACAGCCCCTTTCAGGTGGGCTTGGGATTCCAGCCATTATGTCCCATTGACATAGCCATGCCATTTTCGGCTACTTAGGTTAATTCAGCTCATGTCCAGTCTGAAGTTGACAAAGAAAACAACTTCATCGAGCGCATTCAGCACATCCGCCAACAGGTTCATAACATATTGGACAAAGCCAATGCTAAGTATAAGCAACGCCATGATCAACATCGGGTGCCACACAACTTCTAGGTGGGCAACAAAGTGTGGCTACATTTGTAGAAGGAGCGCCTCATTGGACCCCACCGCAAGCTTCGCCCGCTCTGATACGAGCTGTACACCATCACTAAGGTTGTAGGGAACAATGCCTTGAGCTCAGTATTCCACCATTCCTTGGTCTGCACCCTGTATTCAATGTAGACTACCTTAATCCCTACTTCCCACCTCTACTGGACACCTCTGACATTGCAGAAGAACTCACACCAAAAGAGTTAAACCCAGACTGCATGGAACAGGCCACCATATATTGTATCATGTACATGCAAATCAAGAACACTCGCCAACAGAAGATCCAACTGTATTGGGTTCTCAAAGTTGGTTAACTCCTACACCAAGGCAAGTGGTTCACCAGGGACCAAGTTCAGTAGAAGTTTCCTCATCTCATGGAGGAACTCAATGCAATGGGGACCATTTCTTCCTAAGGGGGGAGGAATGATCCAGGTGGATATTGGTGGCCACCCACATATTCCACTTAGGGCCCCACCATTGCCTCTTTTAGTTTTTCAGTTTCAGCACAACTTACTATTTTTAGCAGTTTTTGGGTCCTGAACTTCCGGAGCTGTTTTGAGGCCCTAAACGACGATTTTTGGGAAACCCAGGAGTAACATGGGTCCATGGACCGATGTTGCTCACTCAAAATTTTTAGTGCTCAGATAGATCTTTCTAACAAAGTATGCTTCGCGTCAAACATAGATCATATGCCAAAGTTACATCCCTGGGAAGTTGAAACACCAATTTACCCAAACGGGGCCCATAGTTTTGGGGCTTCATCTCCTAGGGTTAGGGTTTTGGATATTTAGGGTTTTCCATTGTTTCTAAATAATAAATAGGCCCTCGAACCTCATTTTAACTTATTTTAGAGGCCTATAGCCACCACATCTCTTCTCAGAGATAGCTACTAGTGCCCTAGCTAGTTTATTTCCATTCTGTTTGGAAGCAAATTTCAGTTTTTTGATATTAATGAAATGAAGTGTTATTTCTGTTGCATATTTGTATTTATGGTTATATGTTTATTCTATTGCATTCCTGCATAAATCCGTATCATTCAACTCATAAATAGTTTTCTTTATTTTAAACACTTTTTCTTCGTTCCCTTGAACCTCGTAACTAATTGACTAGTCCACATACACTTCATCTTTCAGTACATCATTCAAGAAGGTTTATTTCACATCCATTTGAAATACCTTCCATTTACATTGAGTTTTTATTGCTAAAATTTTCCTCACAATTTCCATTCTTGCAATTGGAGCAAATGTTTCAACATAATCTCTTCTACGTTGTTTTTTGTATCCCTTAATAACTAGCCTTACTTTATGTCTTTCTATCTGTCATTCTGCATTACTTTTGTTCTTATATACCCACTTTAAAACTATGATTGTTTTTCCTTATGGAAGATTCACTAATTTCCTTGTATTATTCTTTTCTATAGAATTTATTTCCTTATCCATTGCTACTATAGATGCTTGCTCCTTAATCACATCTTCAAAATTAAGTGGATCATGTACATGTGAGCATAAAAAAAAGAGATGTTTTAGACCTACGCTCATGGGGGCTTCGCTAACAAAGCAATATGATACCACGTGCGTTCATATTGGGGCATAAAAAATGAGGAAAAAATGAAATAATATATTGAGCATATAAAAGGGAGTAAAGGGTTTTTATATGTTGTATAACAATATGTGTATTATAAGGTATTGTTTATACAATAGATTAGTCATGCAGAGAGAAAAAATAGGTAGGATGGAGAAATAGAGGTTCAGGAGTATCGTCGGAGTATCGAGAGCGGTAGGTCCAAAGTAGGATAATATTAAGCCTATGGGCCCAGTTTTGATATTCAATTCATGGTGATGTTAAATTCTTAAAGTAAAACATTTTCATCCTTTTACTTAAATTTTTAACATTACCATGAAATTACTCAGGATGTTTGAGAGTGGTTCTGACCTCATTGGAATTGATATGGAGAAAGTATAATTTTAGATCTCACTCAAAATCTAGCAGACTTATCAAATTTTTAGGATTTCAGGATTGGGGGGTGTGCAATGTTTCCATTGTATTTTGTCATGTACTAGGGTATAGAACCTGTATTTAATTGAGAGCACCAAGACCTCTATGTACCTTGATGTTAGTGACATTGGTTGTCAAAATCCTCTATCATGACCTTACTAAAAATGTACCCATCACTCAAAAAAAATATTGACTTGACATGCTACGTTTGTTTCTGTCTTATGTTAATTCTTAGAGCCTCGTTATATTAATGACAAATATCTCAAGATAAGCAAATATTTTGATGATATGTAGGTATTTGTTCTTGCATGATTTTTTTGGATTCTAGAGGCCATCTAAAGCCTATATGTTGATGTATTTTGGTTTAGAGATGGATTTCACTCGATGTTATTTTGGATATGTGCACCCTTACATGCTATATAAATGGGAACTAATAATTTGTGGACCTATGGTTGATGAAGATTATAACTAGTAATGAATGATGTTATTGTTTAATCCATGTTTTTTTTTAATGTCTTTTTTCACTAATTCATCATTTTTCATGATTTTGTTTATATATATATATATATATATAATATTTTTTTCTCCCAAAATTGCTCCCAACCCGAGAGATTTTGAAAATGTCGCTCCCTACTCCTGGTTCCTATTTCTTCTCTTACTCCCAAGCAACCTTGATCCAGAACAAACATGCATCACATTACCAGTACTTCTATGATCTATGTCTAATGCATGTGTTAATATTTTTTCCTTGTTGCTCAACTAGTGATCCTTTCAATGATGGGGTAGCAGAGAAGATAATAGATATGGAACCTTCACCCTTTCCTTACATCAATGATGAATAGGTTGAATGAAAGTGTAGAAGATAGTGATACATGCATGCCACAAGATATAGTGAAATAGAATGTTGTTTGGAAGAGGGTCCATGCATGTTGAGGGCATGCATGTGACATCTTCACTTAATTACAATTTGGATGTTGTTTCAGATTTAGAAATTTCAGTTTTGGATAGAGTATTTCTATTATAAGAGTTTTGCTTTTGTTATTTGTAGCATGTATGATCTAGTCTTACTAGAAGGGTGTAGATATCTATTCAATTAGAATACTTATGAATGATAAATTCTCATCTTAGGTACAAGACACATATGTCAAGGAAGGGATGCCTGCTTGCATGGTCCAATTCATCTTCTAATGGAGACAAACTTAGTTGGCACTCTTACCATATAACTATGGTGCACTAGGTGACTAGGTTAGGGCTATGATTTGACAAATTCCAATTAGATAAGCTTCTACATGTGTCCATATTCAGTGTAATTTCTCTCCTCTTCCTATTCTATAAGCAAGATGAAAGGTGTGCCATTGTGTTAGTTATTGATTTTTTGATTTAAATTGTTGTAGTGTATGTTGGGGTCCTATGATTTAGCAGATTGGCATACTAAATGACAAGGCACCAGCAGAACCACTTTGGAATCCTAGGATCTAGCCCTCCTGGATTTAGAGAGGTATCTCTATATATGTGTTTTCAAAGGATATGATTTTAAGGCTTATGATATGATATTAGGCTAGTTATGAAGTACAAGGGGTTTGCTTGTTTGTTGGTTAGGGATCATTAAATGAGAAGGTCATGTGAAGTGAGGGAGGAAATAAGTGGAAGGATATTTCAGCATGGGAAGATAGGTCAAAAAATAGTGCTAAACCATTGGGCTATGGAGTCATAAAAGGGTTTACTTGCACAACAACTATTCAAGGGTTTTCAAGGGCAAGTCATCTATATCAGAAGATCTTTTAAGTTGAGTTTGTGGTATGGAACATTAAGAAATGTGGTGAAAGAAGCAAACATGTAAGGAACAAATGGAAACCTAAGATCAGGTAAGGACTTTTAACCTATGCTGCTTTTAACATGCTCTTAAGAATAGAAAACATATAAGAAAACAAAGGCCAGTCTAAGATCAGGTAAAGACTTTAACCTAGCTTGCTTTTGACATGCACTCAAGGGAAAACTTTAAGATAAATATAAAAATCAACCTAAGATCAGGTAAGGACTTTTAACCTAGCCTGCTTTGGCACACTCTTAAGGGAAATCTTCAAAACAACTGTTTAAGACTAAACAAGGGATAGGGTTAACCATAAACTTCCTTAATTAGGACTCTACTTAGCATGCAGTGAAAATATCATTCAAGAACAACATCTCAAGTTATACTCAGCAAGACATGGGCTCACCAACATTTCTTGACTGGTTATAGTCTATTGAAATCATTCCTAAACACACATTTAGAAGAAAACATAAAGATAAAGATTATCAGTGAGAGCTAGGGTACTTTGCAGTAAATCCTACTCTATTTTTTACTGTTCTTTATCAAAGAATATGAACAAAGTGGAAACATAAGGAGGATAACAATAACAGTGAGAAAAACATCACCAATGATTTAGATCAGGATCCAGTGAATCTGCTTGTCTATTGATGTGCAAAACCAGTTACATACTTTGAGTCCAATAGATTTAATAGTCCAATACTTCTCTTCCTAGCCTACTATATTACAACTACTTAGCAACTCTAACTCAATAACAGTTCAAACTATTAACAATTTCCCAACCCTTTACAATGAATTTTCTGTGAATAAATATAGGTGCCAAGAGGAAGAGTGCTGCAAAAATGGTAATAAATATCAATTAAGACAGAGTGGGAGAGGTATTCGAATGCCCACTCTGCTTAATAATCATAGCAATAACTGTTGTACCACTTTAGTAGTTTTTCCTGTCTTTGAGGCATATCTGGTAGGCTGGTAATAACTCCGAAGTGTGTTCTTTGAAGATATCTTGGTCTGAAGCACCCTGTTTGATCTCTATGACAAGTAAACTGTCATATTTCGGTTCTGAGACCTCCATGACTATGCAATAACTGTTTTGATAGTTTTAAAGAGTTTCTGCCATCAGGATGGCTGTCACGGTGTCTTTGAAAAGTAAAGAGGACTACAGGTGTCCTTTTGGTCCTTTGGAGAAATAAATACTTCAATGATATGGCATTTTGAAGTTATCTTTCGCTAACTTTTCTTTGACTTTATCTCTTTAAACACTGATATTTAGCTTTAAATTGTGTTTTTGTCTTTATTCTTGACTTGTTGGTTAAGCCTTTGATCTTCGGATTTATGCTTTAAGCTTTAACTTTCACTAATATTCTTTGTTTTCCTTTGTGTACAGGTGGTTGCACCGGAGGGTTTGCTTTGTAACCAATGCCCATGACGAATTGATTTAAAACTTGTAAATTCGACCCTTATGTCCCTTTTCTGCACTAAATTTAGGCCACAGAGGATCATCCACCTTGGCCTCTGCAACTAAATTTCTGTGGGACGGCTCCTTATCTTAGGACTGCCATTAAACCTACAACTAAACAATAAACAATTATAAAAATCCTACGGATTGGTGGTTTGACTGCTTCAGAAGGTTCAGCGGGGGTTATGGAGTAGTGAGGAGGCAAGGTGAATGTAGCGGAGAAAGGTTTCATGGCGCAAAACCACAAAACCAAGGTCAAAACTGAGTTTTGCGCGAAGAACTGGAAAAGAGGTTTTGGGGAATACCGGAGGTCATATTTGCGCGGGGTATAGATGGTAAATGGTATTGGGCCAAATGAACGTGACACAGGTTGATGGGTGACGTGTGTCCCTTGAAAACCACCCATTTCGTGTTCAAAGTGCATGGAGGGGGTGGGGGAGAAAAATGGACGCGAAACGGGATCTGGGCCGTTAGATCAGGAAGGTGCAGATCTGCGGCTGAGGATGAACGTGGGGGGATGAGAGTAGAATGGCGGGAGGAGATGGTGGGGCCAGGCTAATGTGAATCCCGAGAACAAAACTGCCCTTTTTGCATTGAAAACGAGTTTTGGACAGCGACGTAGAAATGGGCGCGAAAATGCCTGTGAGCCGTTGGATCTGGGGGGAAGATAGATCAACGGTGGAGATCACACGGAAACACAATGAAAGGTCCCAGTGTGGTCAGGTGGGACCAGCGGGGTTATAAGGAAAATTGAAAGAAAAATGCATATTCCGGGGGCACATGAGGTATGGACGAGTTTGCGGGTTGGATGCCTACGCAGTGAATCTTGATCGTTGGATGAAGATCTTCTATGGTCAAACGAGTCGACTGCGGGGGCACTCATATCATTTGACCATTTGTGTTGAAAGTGCCCGCGGGTGGAAAAAGATGGACGGCGAAGATTTACTCAACAAATCGGCAATTGGTAGAGAAGAGGGTCCAGGAAGGAAGGATTTGGAACATTAGGGGAATTTTGAGGTCTAAAATGGGCTTCCTAAGGAAAATGTACAATCAAAATTCACTTTATGAGAACCAATCACATTTTAGGGGATGACATCATCCCTAATGGTTGAAGTGGCATTGCTTGAGTTAAAGGTACTTAGTTGTCACATTCTTAATGATGGATAAAAAATCATGGTTAACCATGGTAGTTCTCTAAGTACTTTTAAAGTCAATGTAAAGTACTCATAATAAATGTCATTTCACACTTTTTGAATAAAATATTGTTATTTTCATTTCATATTTCTTGAAAAAAACAATGCATATCCCTATACATTTATTATATTGTATTATATTATATTATATTATTTTTATATAGTATATTAATCACATGTTATTATACAATTTAAATAATATAAATTTTAATTAATATCATATAATATAATTAAGAATTTATAAATTTATATTTATACTTTATTTTAAGTTATTTAAGTACAAAGGACACTTGCATTAATTGTTCAATGATAATGCTTTTTTCTTGAAAAGATCATTCTTATTTATAGTCACATTAATAAAAAAAATTTATTAATTTTATTTTGGTACAACTTTTGAATTGAATTGAACTATGGTTAGATGGATTGTAGTGCAAAAAGTGAATTGAAAATTCATAAATATTATTTTATTGGTTCAACTATTATTTTATTATTTCCTTAGGAGGCCCATTTTAGACTTCAAAATTCCCTTAATGGTTGCGATGGCCGATGGCCAATGGGAAAGGCCAGAGCGATGGGTGAAGGACTGTCGGATTGGGATTGAGATCGACAGCAGAGATGCGCTCGAAGCTTAGCACATCGGCGGTGAAGAGGGTCAGGGGGCAAGGGAATTGGAATTGTCGATGACCAATGCACCGATGCGCTGGAGGGGTGCGATGGATGGAGGGCCGTTGGATCTGGGAGAGATCAACGACTAGGATTCTATCGACGGGGATGGAAGTGGGAGCGAGGAAAGGGCGATGCGCCGATGCGATGGAGCGCAGACCGTCGGATCTAAATTAGGTCGATGGTGGAGATTAAAGCGAGGCATCGGCCATCGGCGAAAAAAAAAATGTAAGGGGAAAGAGGGAATAGGGAACTGCGCCGATGTGATGGGCGATTGAGTGTGGACTGTCCAATCCATGAGATCGACGGCTTAGAGTCCATCGGCAGGGAAACCATCGCGCAGAGGAAATAATGAAGAAATAAAGGAAAAGGGGCAGAAGCAAAGTCCGATAGTGCGAAAGTGGCTTAAGGGCTGAGGCCGACGGTCGCAGATCCCGGTCATATGGTGAAAAGGATTAGGGCTGAAGGCCAAAAAGGGCTTGGAGCCTTATATTTGAAGAAGGTCGGAATAGGCCAAAATGTGGGTTTTTTGAGGTTTTTCTGAAGTTCCAAAAAGTTAGAAAAGGCAGTTTTAAACCTTATAAGAGGGATTTTACAAGGTTTAAAGGGATTTTTGAGGGAAATAATGGAGAAGAGGTTTTTTGAAGCAGTACATGTATATCAACAAGCTTCTTTGAGGGTTTTGAGTGAAGAGATCAAATAGGTGGATTATTTGAAGGATAAGGAACATAGTAGAGGCTTTAAGAAGTCACAAATTTTGCATGAAATTTGTTTCTTGAAGACTAAAGACCTTTTTTAGCCATCTTTGCATATGTCAAAATTAAGGATGGCTAACAATGTATATTTTTCATTATTCAATAGAAGATAGATGCAATTAAGAGTTCAAGTATGTGTATTTTCCATTCAAACTTTTCACAATAAGTATTTTTAAATCAATAAACTTATATCGAATGTTTTTATTAAAAATTTCAAAATTTTAGCTACCTAGTATTTAGGTTATTCTTTCTAAGTGTAGAATTTTCGTACCATTGTTAATGAAAATTGAGGGATATAATATAAAGGGGCATAAAAAAATTAATTAAAATATAGATACCTACAATGTATAATGAAAGTAGGGGTTTTTAAATTTAGGAAGGTGTATTTGGTTCGTATTGGTAGGGGGCTAAATAAAGTGATTTTTAGAGGTATTTTCCAATATGTAGTCAAATTAAGGGTATTTTTTAGTATTCCATGAATGCGAGTGCTATATGAAAGTTTGATTGAGTGAAGACCTCGTGTCTGCTCTACTTTCACCATCATTTTTCTCATAATTGTCTCTCAACCTTCCAATTTTTTTTTTCTCAAGAATTTTTGTCTTCTCAAGCTTCTAAAAGTTGGAATTGATGTGTCAGTTGAAGTTGAACTTGTATAATGTGGATTTTTTTTCCCTACATCAAAAATTCTTGTTATTGATGATCTTTGTTTTCCACTTGGGGGAGCATTTTCTTGAATACACGAGGTTGTCTTATTGCTTGTTGAAGGTATCACATGAGGACTAATTTGTTGAGCATTAATAGGTGTGGGAGGAGTCATCATTGAAGAAGTACATGTTGTTATTAATTCCTCTTTATCTTCTTGCGGTAAATGTTTTGCTAGATTAATTGTTTTCTCCAAACTTCCATCTCATGCTTCCTCTTCTATCAATTGTACATATTCGTTGATTATGATCTTTATAAATCTTGAATTTGATAGCTTACGTGCCTTAGATTCATCACTAACCCCACAAATATTCACTTATATCCTTTGTTGTCTAATTTATTTCTTAACTCATCTGGGACATGTGGATATGCCACACATCCAAACACTTTCATGTGAGAAACACTATGTTTCCTTTTGCATGATGTTCATTATGAAATAATGCTCTTTAGACATTTTTTTGGAAATCTATTTATAATGTAAGTTGTACATGTTATTGATTCAACACAATATTCATTTGACAGATACTTTTTTTTTAACATACTCCTTGCCATTTCCATAATTGTTTTGTTTTTTCTTTCAGCGACACCATTTTGTTGAGGTGTGTACCTTGTTGTGAACTCCATGTTGCTTGCAAAAATGTATGAAGTAATTTGAAATATATTCACCACCTCTATTAATTCTCAAATCTTGGATGTGGTGCCCACTTTGTTTATCAACAAGAGCCTTGAATTGGGAAAAGCGCTCAAACACTTAATTTTTTTATGTCTTAGAAAGTAAACCCTTTTTTTCTCGTGTATTCATCTATGAATGTCAATAAATTATATATTCCACCTTGAGGGTGTATGCATTGATCAACAAAAATATGAATGGATGGTCTCGAAAAGTTCCTTTTCCCTTGTTGATTTTTCTGCTCAAAATGATTCTCTATGTCATTTTCGCAAGATGCCTTCTTCACATAATTTTTTTGGTTTTTCTGTATGTGGAAAACCATTTACTATGAATTTTCTATGTAATAGGTTTAGGCCTGAAAAGTTGACATCTCCAAATCTTAGATGCCATAGCCAATTTTCATCTTTGATTTTTTCTTGAAAATTCGTTTACGTGATTGTTGCAATTTGTCTTTCATCTTCTTGTGGGTTCATTAAGCATTGCAGTTGAGCAAGCTCTACCTTCAAATATCATTTTACCATTACGGTAATGATTCTATTTTTTATCATTGGGACTTTTGCAATGGGTTGTTTACTTGGAAATTTATCTAGGAATGTGCATTCTCCATTTTTAAAAAAGACATTATACCTCTTTTCGCTAAGTTGTCCAATATGTAAATTATATTGTGTTTTAAACTCAAAACAAAAATAAATATTTGAAACATATTTTTCCTCCCCCTTCTTGGTTACAATATTGACGTTTCCTTTACCCATGACTGACACTTTGTTTTCAGTCCCTAATGTGACTTCTAATTTCACACATTCATCCAAATTGGAAAACATTTCTATGTTCCTTGTCATGTCATGTGATTGCTACAACCTAAGTCTAAAAATGATACATCCTTTTGATTCTCTTTTGATATGTTGCAATCTAAGAACATATTATCTTGGTTTTGATTTTCCTTTGTAAAATTTGAATTTTTGTTACTAAAGATCATACTGTTCATTTATACATTCATTTGAATAATTTCCATACTTCGTGCAATAATGACATTGAACTTGAGACTTGTTATACCTTTGACCTTGTGTTTCATTTTGGCCTGTATTTTGATTGTTTCCTCTTCCACTTGAGCTTGAGGAGCTACTTGTTCCACATATCTATGGAATTTTTCCTCTACCTCTAGAATTTGTTCTTCCTTTGCCTCTACCATGACCCATTGAAACTTGTCTTAAAGCATGTTCCAATGAATGATTTTCTAACATGTTCATGGGAAATGAGTGAGGCATGGATGTGCTCATCCACTGAGAACTATGAGAGATCTTGTCTCCGTTATGGCCACGTCTATAGATTAAAAACCTGTTGATAAACTTATTATAATATTTTCGACCAATATTCTTTCTCAGTTGTCTCACCATGAGATCTAATTTTACTTACCAATCCAATAATTTGTGTAAAAATTGAGTCTAATGTCTCACACTACTTCATATACATTGTTTTAAAGTCCCTTCTTAACATTTGCAACTTTGTTGTTTTCCCTTATTCCATGCCTTGAGGTGTTGTCTGAATACTGTCTCATGCTTGTTTTAATTATGTTATTGATGTAATCCTTGGAGAAATACTCTCATGCACTATTTGGAATATGTAAAAGAGGGCTTTGGAGTCCATATTTCTATTATTTCTCAACAAGTCTTTATTTGTTTGTGTTAATGAAATGTATGTTGTTGCATTAGTTGGTTCTTAGAACCCATTCTCTACAAGGTCTCATATATCTTGAGAACAAAACAATGCCTTCATTGTGATTACTCAATAATCATAGTTTTTCCATTAAACTAGGAAATCTATGGATTTTTCATATTTGTGCTTGGAGCTACCATAGCTCACTGATATAAACCTTGACTTCTTGTCTACCTCTAATAAACCTTGGCTCTTATACAATGTGAAGAAGAGGCAGAGGATGAAAAAACAAAGTAATGCGTTGATCCTGAAGAAAATAAAGCATGCATCAATATATATATTTTTATTTTTATTTCAAGAAAAAAATACATTTACAAGAAATAAATGAAGGTTGCTACTCCTTTTAACCAATATAAAAATAAGATTTCTAGAGCTCTATTGTGACTCTATTTTGTATACATGGTAAAGAATTGTTGTTTTACAAAAACACAATGAGACCTCGAATTGTTGTTTTACAAATACACAATAAGACCTCGAGAGACACACACACACACAAAAAAAATTATATATATATATATATATATATATATATATATATATATATATATATATATATATATATATATATATATATATATATATATATATGTATATATACACAATTCCCTTTTATATATGGTCCAAAGAAACCACCACTCTAATTAATTAGAGTGGTTTCTTTGGACCATATATAAAAAGGAATTATATATATATATATATATATATATATATATATATATATATATATATATATATAAACACGCGTTATTCCTTTCCATGTGGTAAAAGGGAACCACTCTACTATTTAATAATAGATATGGTCGCACATTTTACAAATTGATTGCACACGTTACCAATTCTACACATATGCATATCAAGTGCACATTAATTTTTTCATGGTTTTAATTGGGGGATGTTGTCTCCCTGTTACAGATATCTTGCAGAGATGAAAACGATATACTGGTAAAAAAATTCAATTGGTTTCACATTGCTTTAGTTCAATTAGTTTCTTTTTGTTTCAGCCTTATGGAAAATCTGCAACAAGATTTGTTTTGTACTCCAGGAATGGCCTAATTATGGATATTAAACAGAGTAGTTGGGATTATTTCCAACAATATAGATATGAGATGTTTTTGTATTTTTTTTCTCAATTAAGAAATAAAAAAATCTAAGAGATAATGTATTTTCAATGTTGAAAATGTGTTTTAGAATCGATAAATAGATTCAATATTTTCAAAAACTCTTGGGATTGTTGAAGAATATAACTTGTGTTCGTCTTCATAATTGTATTTGAGTCATAATGAAATGTATTTGTCAAAAGAAAGAAAAAGGATTTTTTTGGTAAAATAAATTTATCTATTAAAGCATAGATTTCATGCTTGGGTCAATTGTTAATAGGTCAAAGCATTCATTGTAGAATTTTAGGGTTTATGTCAAGAGTTCTTGTCCATATAATCATGTAGTAGACTCTCCCATTTATTTTGCATTTATTTTGATGTAAATTGAGTCATTTAGGCCTCCTCCAACAAGTAGGCCTCAAAGAAGACAAGTTGGCCTCATTAGGGAAATTTGACCACCCACAAAGACTATATAAAGGCAACTAATCGACCTCATTTGGTCACTTACTCACTCAAGTTTGATCTGAAATTCGAAGAAGAGAAAGAAGTGTGAAATGAGAAGAAGAAGGAGCGAAGAATCCTAGAAGAAGAAGAAACCCTAAGCGACAAGGAAGAACCTCATTTTCTCTCTCTTGTGTCTCACATGTGCAAAAATCTCAAGTTAGAGGAGGCCAAGTTGCATGACTATAGTAGGGCCAAAATTCCAAAGCTTGGGGCCAAAATTTTGACTTGAAGCTGGTTGAAGCAGGGTTGAAGCAGTCTCACAAAAGTTGACTTCTAGTGTTTGGTTCATCATCTTGAAAGGTTGACTTGGTGGAGGAGGAAGGTCTTTTGGTCTGATCTAAGGTCTTGGATTGTCTCAATTTTTAATTTGAATCTACTAGTGGAAGAGTTTGACTGGATTTTCCCCTTCTTAGCGATTTTAGCCCTGAGTGAATTCCTATATCTGATGCCCTTGATCTTCTTCCTTTCTAATTTATTAACAAGAAAAAAATATAATAAAAATAAATAAAACAAAAATATTAAAAATAAACAAATAAAAACATAAGTATATCACAAATAATTATTAACTTTCATCCTTTCTAATTTACTAACCACGATGCTGATTATATAGATTACAAAATTCAAACTTACAATTGCAATAAATGCTCATGAATTTTCATTCAAAATAAACTATAACAAAACTCCAATAACCCTCGAATATCAAAACCATGTAACAATTAAACTCCATATAAATTGAACTCCAACGGACAAAAACAAAGGATGTTTCTTACTCGATTACTCTTATTTATTTATTTCACAATGGACATGTTTTGGGGAGAGGCTGTGTTGAACTTTTCTTAATATACATTGCCATGGTAAATACCCACCATATTTCTTAGCATTTCTTCAAATGCTTGGGTGTTCGAATAATTTTTTATTTTCACTTTATATATTATAGAGTTTGGTTTTACGAAATGCAAAACTATTTTTTTCATTTTCATATTATATGAAAAAATAGACATGTATAGAGTAGATAGAGAAGGACCTGGATGAATTCCAAGTACTGCGATAGGTAGTAGCTAAGGTCATTGAGGTCGGCATCTACATTCCCAGTATCAACCGAACCAGCAGCAGTGTTTATGTTCTTAGTATAATCCGACTCCTTTAGAACGCTAGAAGAGGGGGTCGAAGAGGAGGGTACAGCTGATGGAGCAATGGATTGAGTGCCTCTCTGCATTACAAGAACATATTTAGAAACATAGGGCTGAGAAGATGAGGCTTCTGATGAAAAACTGGCTTGGGTGAAGCATTTGGAGTAGAAGCAGCAGTACCAGAAAACGATGTTGCGCGAGAAGATTGTAGGGTAAGAGAAGCATTTCCAATGTCATGTGCACCAGCAGGTTCGCGTTTGTTCTTGGCATGATCTGACTTGTTTGGAACGCAAAAAGAGGAGGTGGTGGAAGAGGAGCTACTTGGAAACCCCTCTCATGAGCAATGGATTGAGAGGATGACGCCGCTAATGGAGAACTGGGGTGGGAGCCATGAGTTTGAATATCATCTGAAGCATTTCGAGGAGGAGGAGGAGGAGAAGCAGTTGCCAAATAAGATATTGCATGAGAAGAATCTACGGTATGAGTTTCTCCGACACAAGCACGGGAATTGACATTGAGGGAAGAGAGGCCAATTTCAGAAGAGGCAGGTTGTGCAGAAAGGGTGTTTTTCTTATCAGTAAAGCATGGAAATATGGAGCAAGAGCAACATTCCTTTGCAGCCATGGCTGACAAATTATTGATAACACTGGTCTCTTTAATGAAAGGAAATGAGGATGATAAACGTTTCCAGTGACTCTCTGCAACTCGTCACACTACAACTCAAGGACGGAAGATTTTAAACAAATGATCAGTATGACTTATCGTTGCAAGGGTCACCATAGTTAACCTCATACTAGTATTAAATATCGTTTGGAGGGGTCACCATTTGATGTTTGCCTCCAGGCTCCCACACCAATAGAGCTTAACTGTAGTGTTCACAAGAGAGACTCAATATGTCATATTACAGGATGTATCCCACTAAATTTGCTTCCTAAAAAGTACATCAAGGTAATCATTAAAATAATGTTTCATACAGTTGTATTGTTTATTCTTTTATATGTTTGGTGGATGAAAATAAAATAATAAAAGGCACTAAGTTAATTTGGTAGATGAGAAGAATAAAATAATATTCAATAGATAAGATCAAAGGAAATTAAATCAAACTATTTAATAGATAAGATAAAAAATAAACAGTAAATCAATTTATTGGATAACAATTAAATAATATTCAATAAATAAAATAGAAGATTAAACTAATCATTAACTTAATGCTTGAAATTTAATATCTATATGGAATTTAATATTTTCACTATTCAAAGTAAACATGCTATATGTCATATCAATCCAGCTGTATTCGATGACTAGATCTATTTAATATTGGAGTGGGCTAATTATTCGACAGAGTGGCCTTGGGCTATGTGCCCTTGGCCACCATCGTATATATCTGGCGAATCCCTCCGCCCCTCGCGGGCCCCACGCCCCTCCCTGTCTCCATCCCACAACGTTAGAGTTAACGTTGCTCGTCTGCTGTTCTCGTAACAGCTAACCCGTCAACGTTCGGGACTCCCACAAGAGCCGCCACACGAGCTTGTGCAACCAGTTTCATGGCTGAAGGAACATGAATTCAATTTCAAACTAGACGACGCAGACAGAGAAATGGGTTTCATGGCTGAAAGGACATGAATTCAAATTTCAAAATAAACGACGCAGACAGAGTAATGGAGGCTACCAACCTCGACTCTCGAGTTGCTGCCCAAACTCGATTTCAAAATTTTCCTCTCACCTATTCATTTCATCGAATGGTTAGCTTGGTTATTCCGTCGAGTGCTTCTATCGAGAGCATTTGAGAGTCTGAGTATTTGTGCATTCCCTTTTTGTCTTCAAAACTCAACAGAGCAGCAGCAAAGTAGAGCACTCCGCAGCAAAGGGAGTAAGCTAAGCAAAGCAGCGTAGTAGAGCAGCAGAGTAGCGCAGTAGAGCACCACAACAGAGCAGAGCAGTAGAGCAGAGCAGCAGGTTGTTTGGAAAGGAATTGTAATTAAATTTCCCATTTAGATTAGACTAAATTAAATTTTTATTCTAAATTTCTGTATCACTTTCTAATTTTTATTTTATTTCAACTTCAAAATTTTTGTATCGCTTGATCTATCCAATTAATGTTCTATAGCGGCAACTCCACCTCATGGCCTCTTAGTGGTAACTCCCCATGTTGACCCCTATGATTATTTATTTATTTATTTTGTAGAGAGAGTTACTGCAATTTAGCTAAGAAAAGTATTGTTTAATTTGGAGTAACTCGCTAAGGTGGTGAGAGAGTGGAAACTCGTTGTCGCAGTAGCGGCAATAGCAAGTTGTCACCACTATAAATTTTAATTTTGAGTAGTGGTGGCAACTCGCTGTTGCAGTAGTGGCAACAATATGTTGCCGCCACTGCTCAAAATTAAACTTTACAGTGGCGGCAACACACGGTTACAGTGGGGGCAACTCGCTGTTGCCACTACTGCAACAACGAGTTGCCACTCTCTCTGTGTTGCCGCCACTATAAATTTAAATTTTGAGCAGTGGCAGAAACTCGCTGTTGCAGTAGCAGAAACAACGAGTTGCCGCCACTGTAACAGTGTGTTGCCGCCACTGTAAATTTTAATTTTATGCAGTGGCGGCAATAGCGAGTAGCTGCCACTGTAAGTGTGTTGCAGCAACTAAAATTAATTAAATTTTTATTTGCAAACTCATTTTTTATTTAAGAAAATTGCAAAATTCATTTTTTATTTATTTCGTAGAGAGAGTGGCAACTCTATTAACGATATTTAATTAAATTATTTTCTTGTTTTCCAGATGGTTGCAAAATGGGTCTTGACTATCCAGATATGGTGCCATCCAAACCCAGGGAATGCACGGACAAGGTTCATGCTTCATAATGAAGCCCTGAGCCAAGTTTATCAAAATAGTAGACAAATACCTGGGATTACAACGAACAATGAGGCATACTATCATGCATTGATAGAGGGCCTCACGACTGCATGGAGTTATGGTGCAAATGAAATTGTCACTTACACTAACTGCGAGCTAATCATCAACCAAATTAATGACACCTTCCAAGTTAGAAGACCTCCTAAAGCCCCTTCACCAGCAAGCAAAATCCATTGCTGCACAATTCCATGGTTTTGAGATTATGTACCAATCTAATGTCCGAAGGGTCTGTGATTCAATACTTTCTGAAGCAACATCCAAAGGACGTGGATGTGGTATATTTGTGGAGCCAACATGTGCTCCAATTATTATTGATAGCCATCATTATAGATTGCCTATTAATGAATGTATTGTTGCTCTGATTGGGATTGGGGTTATTATGGGGGGAGTAATATTATTGTGTTCATTTTTTTTTAAATGGATTGGAGCAACCTGATCTCCATCATTTTCGTATGAGCTGTTTTTTTATAGATGGCCTCAATATTTTTTGGTCTTATATCTCAACACATGTATGTACAAAATGTATTTTTCAGTAATACTATTAATGGAATTACATTTTTAATACAATTTAGTTATGTCATTAGATTATGTGATGGATGCTTTTATTTTCCTTTTATTCTAGAAGTCAAATTCCAATCTCATTCAATTGCGCTGGCACATGTACATAAGCATTATCATGTATTTAATAATTTTATCAACAAATATAGGATTCCAAAATATGCTACAAAACAAGACTATTTATTCATTATAATGCCTTCAATACACCTTCACAATTCCAAATTCTATGAACATTTAGTCATTCATTATCCATGAGCAGCGCATGGTCCCATAATTTATAGAAGCCTCTTTTTTTTACTATAATGAGCTCTAATTCTTATGTGAAATTATGAACTTCATTAAGAAATTATGTGAGATACCCTTGGTTACAAGCCAACCAAGATAGCTTATATATCAATCATTATTTGTCCTTTATACATACATGGTTAAATGCAAAATGCAAATGCGACATCTTGCACTTTTGCAATCCATAGATCCAACCTCATTTAAGGGGCAGAAATGTATAAATATCCAAACCAACAATCCAATTGTTGTGAATTTCTCCATCATCAACATCTACAGCCACAAGGCCAGGTGTTTTGAACTGAAGCACGTTTTGACATCCATGACAACAACAACAGCTTAGCGTGCAAACAGAGAAAATAATATGAAGAACTTGCAAATCAATGAAGTTATCTTGACAACCCAACTCTTTAACATTGTTATGTACTAAGAACAGAACCCACACAGGTACCAATGCAAGTGAATAATGCCAAGGGATATGCTTTGAAAAGCATTAAGGTATATATGATTTTATGATTTGAATGAATTGAAAAGTTAGCTTCACATGGACTTGTAAATGGGAACATTCATCCCCATCATAACATGTTTATATGAAATCAAGCCATACAGAGACTATTGATCTCGAGATTCAAGGTCTGTTGTCTTCAGAATCTCATATAAACTTTGCCTAAAGTTTTAATAAAAAGCAAATCTTTTGATTATGAAAAAATGCACATGTGGTGTTAGTAGATAGGTCAACAATTTCATAATGGAATGCATTGTTACAACATGGGCTCTTTATTTTCACATCTTACCAAGCATATTGATAGATATTTATATATTGTAATTTTAATTTAAAAAAAAATTAAAGTAACTTAAATCTCCTATTTCGAAGATATGTTTTAAAAATATTGAATAACTTCAATTATCATGATAAACTCTTTACCGAATCACACCTTATTTAACGATCAACTCATAAAGTAATTTATCCTGTCTTGAAGGTACATTGAACACAATATATTAAAAAGTTAGATTATTTTATTTTTAATAGTATTTAGAACTTTATAATTAAACTTTTAAAAAATTTCTTAAGAGTGGTTGGCTGGGTGGTGGGGTTTCATATAACTGTCAAAAGATTAATTGGCAATGCAAAATCAATGATATTCATTATGTGGTTGAGATGAATTTCATTTAATCGTCCACATATCTATTTCTAGACCCCTTGTGGCAACACATGTTTGCATACGGGCACCGCCATAAATAACCCGTCCCCATTATTAATTTATTACTGTACCCATTACCCCAACTTTTCCATTGTGCCATTGTCCCACATTCGAACTCTTACAAACAACTAACACAACCAAAGCCGCTCTGAACTCTGGCTAGAGATGGGAGGTGCAATAATATGCCATGAAAGTGCCGAAGAATTGTTAGATGCATTTCCACCCATTAAACAATTATTTGAACAGGCTGGCTGGATAGATTATATTCACAAGTTTCAGGGGCATGAAAATGACATAGCCCTATAATTTTCCATGCATTACAGGGAGGGTAGATCAGAGGTAGCAAGGATAGTGGTGCATGTGATAGAAGAGGCGATTGCTAAAGTGTTAGGGTTACTCCAGACGGGAGAAAAGTGGTTTGCACCCCAAAAACCCCAACCTGATATTGTGAGGAATTTCCTTGAGACAGGTGAACGACTGACCAAGAGTGGCTCGGGATATGAGAGGAAGTCATTACCACAACCCTGGTCGGATGCTGCATTCCTTGTCCAGATATTTTTCACTTGTGAAGGAAGGTATGTGGTTATTTATTATGAGCACCTCCACTTTTTATACCACCTGCATCATGGTAGGTTGCTTAACATGCCTTTCTTTCTTGCAAAAACCCTAGACCAAATAGCTAGAGGTGTGCGGAAATCAAAGCGGCCACTCGAAATCCTTTCCCACCAATGCCTTGTTAAAATTTTGGTGGTTTCTGTGCTGCAAAGGGAAGGGAGAACTTGGGATGAAGTAGTTAGAAGGCCATTGCATGTTGAAGCTAAAACTCCACCCCATGACCTCCAAGCTGTAACTCCGCCCGATGACCCCCCAGCTGCAACTCCGCGCCATGACCTCTCAGTGACAACTCTGCGCCATGCCTTCTTAACGGAAACTCCACCCCATGACTCCTCAGTGGAAAATCCACCCCATGAACCCTTAGCGGAAACTTCGCCCCCTGACCTCCCACCTGCAGAAATTCCCACAAAACCTTTCCATATGGAAACTGAGCCGCCACGTGTTCAAACTAGGAGTGTTTCTAGGGTTTCTGCTGCTAAAGTTGCACATAAAGGAGATGACCAAGATGATGATGATGAAGTACAATGGCAACTCCACCCCAGCACCCCTTAGCGGAAACTCCACCCCATGACCCCTTAGTGGTAACTCCGCCCCCTGACCTCCCACCTGTAGAAATTCCCACAGAACCTTTCCATATGGAAACTAAGCCGCCATGTGTTCAAACTAGGAGTGTTTCTAGGGTTTCTGCTGGTAAAGCTACACATAAAGGAGATGGCCAAGATGATGATGATGAAGTAAAAATATTGGGGAGTAAACCTGCGACCAAAAGATTGAGAGGATACAGGAAACGCCCAAAAATAGTGCCAAAAGCCAAGAAGAATAGGGGAAAGAGAGGTTGTTATGCTCCAGTTCCTCAAACCCTCCCCATTGTTACAGAAAAAATCCTAGAAGAGATAGCAGTAGAAGAAGAGCAAGAGCAAGAGCAAGATTATCCACAGGATGTATTAATTGAAGGTGTCATGGACGAAGGATGCATGCAACAAGGATGCATGGAAGAAGGATTAGGCCAGCTTGCTCACACAAAAGAACAAGTTGATAAGCTTCCCTCTCCTGATTCTGACTATGAATACATAGCGGATCTAAGCGAATGGTACCTCTCAGATGGCCTTATCTCAATCCAAATGTTGTATGCGGATGAAGAGAAGTACCAGCAATTGTGTAGGGAAAAAGTGTTGGGCCAATCGAATACACAACCCAATTTTTTTGGGGATGATCAGGAGGACCAACCAAATGCACAACCAGAATTGTATGGGGATGATCAGGAGGACCAAACAACTGCACAACCAAAATTGTATGGTGATGGTCAGGAAGATCAATCAACTACGCAACCAAAATTGTATGGGGATGATCAGGAGGACCAACCAACTGAACCACCAGAATTGAGAAAGAAGCACATTGCAAAAGTAAGTACCTGTAGACATCTTCCTCTGTATATTTCATTGTTAAGGAAGAATAGGACTCTCCATATGAAAAACAGACAACTACAAATAAAAGTTAAAACCCTAACAAATGAGCTCAGACAAAAAGAAAATTTTGATAGATTAGATTTCTTGGCCCAAGTTGCAGAGTCCATAACCATTGATGACATAGGTATTCCTTCTCTAGGGGTCCAACAAGATATACCCCTTGGATAAAACCAAACTCATGACATTGAAGTTGTAGAGTCCATACCCATTAATGACATAGGTATTCCTTCTCCCAGGGTCCAACAAGATACACCCCTTTGAAAAAAACATACCAATGACATTGAAGTTACAGAGTCCCATACCAAAATCACAGTCAATGTCCATACAGAGGAACATGAATTACATATGAAAGATACAAAAGAAATGGGTAGAGTCATAAAGGAACAACAACCAGATATGAAACTAATAGAGGATGAGGAACTAGAGATCAAACTGACCAAAGACATTGGTGAGCAAAAAGATGATGAGGAACCGAAGGATAAATTACAGCTATCGATATATGCATATCCGAGACACCAAATACCTTATAGTGTGCACAAAAAATCACTTCCTGACCTTGCCAAGATATTTGAAGAAGAATATCAAAACAAAGTTTTATGAAGACATAAAAAAACAGTGGCTAAGCTGGAAAGGAGAGTGACCAAGTTGGAGAAGGATAAGCAAGAACTCGAACATCTAATGGATGGTGTTCTCACTTGCAGGGCTCCTTCAACCAATTACAACGCATACTTGACTGAAAAATTCATGATATTTAAAAAAAATGCTATCATCCAAAACATCCTTCTCCAGGTTGAAAGCAGTGCTGGTTTCTTGGAGGCATATATGTCAATTTGTGATCAAGATAAAGATTTTCTCTGTGAATTGTACCAACATAAATTTTTGGTACCTTATAATACAAAATGGAATCCCAACCATGTTACAGGGGATGTCCAATTGAGGCCATTTGTATCGTATTTGAGAAATCAGGGCAGTTGGTTGGATGATCTAAACATTTATTTGCATAATTCCGAGAGCCTTCTGTGTGTTAGAGGAGAACATCCCAAACCTGTGGAGGTGATAGAAGAACATCAAAAAGCTATCAACTCTCCAGAAGTAGAAGAGGTTATCTCCGAGAACAGGGAGATGACCATTGCATATTGTGCATGCTAGATTAATTTATTGGAAACTAAGACATAGGGAGGATGTAAAGCAAGGTGGGATAGCATGGGAAAACAACCCCGAAATAAATATCCAATTAACTACATCAAATTAAAGACAACATTAACAAGGGTTGCTCAGTATATTATTGCTATGGGACATTATGGGAATCATTGGATAGGTCTTAGATTTCAGTATCCAATGATCTGGCTTCCAACAAGGGTATATAAAAAGAAATATACGCTGACAAAAAAAGAAGAATCTGATTGCTGGAATGTAATTATGGAGACAGGAGGGTATCTTCGTCCCGATGAATCAAGACATAGTGATTATTGTATCAGCAATATTCATGAAAGTCCCCCTTCATCCACAGATTTAGATTGACAGATTGGGCCACCGTTGTTGACACACTGGCTCACAGTTGTTGACACACTAGCTCACCGTTGCTGCAACACTGGCTCACCGTTTCTGCAACACTAGCTCACCGTTGCGGAAAATTATAGACAGAAAAGGCATTATATTTCATGTTTTAATAACTCTTTAGTTTGTTTTGTTAGTTATAAAGAACTAGTAAAATTGTGTTTGACATGTTTAGTTACATTTCATTGTAGTTCCTCTAATCATTTTGTTACGTTTCCATTGTTTTTATTCGAATTTATAAATCAGATTATTGTTTGCACACCGATACATGCAACTATGCAAATATGCAAAACCACTTGAAAGCTATTTTCCATGACTTATAAAACAACCAATGTATTAAAAGACTGAGTGTAAATGCATGGAGTTATTTAATCACCTTAAATGACAATTACATAAAATTAGATAAATCTCCAACCATATCCTCACCACCTATCAAACATACATGGACATAGTCAACAAAACATTAATACATCAAATATAGCTAATACAGGAATAAATATAAATATAAAATTGAAAACAAAATCGTGCACAAGAAACCTGGAAATACATTCATTGTTGGCACGAGGGCGACCTCGCTTGTTGAGTTCTTCAAACTGAAACAATTCATCTTCATTTGTCGGGATATTCAAGTCAATTTCCAGTCTTGCATTATATTGCCTTGTTTTTCTTCTCTTTTTGGGGCTTAGGAAACTCTTCTTCCTCTTCAAAGACAACTCAAAAGCACCCAATCCACACTTAAATTCATAATCCATAATATGAAGATTGTTGGCGTCTTCCAAAAATTTTCTAACTAAAGCAATCAACTGTTCAATCTTGGTCAAAGTAGCAGGAGGATTGTTTCGAACCAGGTCTAAGTAGCCAAATAACTCCTCCTTGGCCATCTCAATTTCTTCAAAATTTACATCAACATTACAACTATCCATGGCAATTGTGTTTGCATCTTCAGGAAGATCGGATACTGCCTCTATATTTATCTCAGGAGGTTCACTGTATGACTCAGTTGTGCTTTGATGATTTTGTAATTGGTTTGAAGTCATTGAACCAGAAAACAACCAACCCACCTTTATGGCATGCTTGCATATGTTACCACGAATAGACCATGGGCAATCACAAGTTATGAAATTTGTACGATGACAAGTCACATGATATAGCTTATTAAATTTTGTTGGCAATATTATGCAGAGTGTTGTCCTTGATGGCAACCCACTGAATGAAGATGAAGACATGAGATTGTTGGCATGTGTTGTCCTTGATGGAAATACATCTGATGAAGTTAGTCTTGACCTGATGGACTTGGTAAATGATGTAAATCTGATATGCAATGATGTTTGTTAGCAATATGATGCTGAGTGTTGTCCTTGAATGGCAACCCACTTGATGAAGATGATGAAAACTTACTTGATGAAGTTGTGCTTGATAGAATATGTCTTGATGAACTAAATATGATGTATCTACAGTGAGTACAGAAGGAAATGAAGAAAGGAATTTAGCATGTGCTAAATCTATGGTGAAAAGAGTATGTCTCAAGGCATACGCGGATCCGTCTAGGAGAAGTCGCGTATGCACGCGGGAAACAACGTGCCAAGTAGCGTATGGGCAAAAGCGCTCATAAAGTGCAAAACCAGGGGTAACCACCATGGTATTGACCCATTGTATTGGGTAATGATTCGTCTAAATGACCCCGTCCAGGAATACCATCGGAAGTAATGTAGTTTTGGGCTCATGGTATTGTTTTGGGTCATGGTATTGAAAAAGGGGCCCATGGTATTGAAAAAGGGTAAACCTATATAAAGAGAAGAAATTCATTGTGAAAATCATGAGTGTGGGAGCAAGATGTCTGAGCTTGAATGAATACTTCTCTGTGAAGTATATCTGTATGGAAAGGGTAAAGGCTTGATGATAGATCTGAATCTATGATGCACCAATGAAGAAAATGATGAAGAAGGGGATCTATATCTGAAATGTATCTACTAGATCTGTTTATGGAGTGATTAGATCTGTGATGAGGCGAACATCTGTCTGAAGTAAAGGGTTGAATCTGAACTGAATATCTGATCTGAAGAAGTATGCAGCTCTGTAATGGTTGAAGATCCATACGCTAGTTCGTCGCAGAGAAAGCGTGTATATACGCGGCTTCGCTGAAGAGAAAGCGCGTATGCGCAATGAAACATGTACAGAGGTATACGTTGGTTTATGTGAACGGAAGCGCGTATATACACGACATCAGTGAAAGGAAAGCGCGTATGCAAACTAGGGTTTGCTGAAGTCTGTGGTAAGAAATGTCTGATCTGTTCTGCTGGTTTACTGATATCTGTCAGTGAGTTATATGTATATGTTTCATGATTGACTATGCTTAAAAGTATGGAAAGGGTCCAGTTTGAAAATATGATGAAATGTGGCCTGCAAATGGTGTCCTAAAGGAAGCTTTGGATCCAGTGTGAAAATTGATGAAACGTGGTCCATATTGGTGCTGAGGGTTGTAGCCTTTAGTCAGGGGGTTGTATCTCCCTTCCAGGTGAGGCTGGTAAACGAGATCAGGGGGTCGTAGCTCCCTTCCAGGTGAGGCTGGTAAACGAGAGTAGGGGGTCGTAGCTCCCTTCCAGGAGAGGCTGGTAAATGAGTCAGGGGGTTGGAGCTCCCTTCCAGGAGAGGCTGGTAAACGAGCGCAGGTGGGTGCCTGCGTGCTGGTAGGAGTCTGCACCAGCACATATGTTGTAAGATGTTTTCTCTATAATAAAATATTGAAGGTTGAGCAACTACAGCGGTGGTTTTCTCCCGACTTGGGTTTCCACCTAAAATCCTGGTGTTCATGTGTGATGCTTATGTGTGATGGTTTATTCTGTTCTTACTGCACATGTTTACTGTTTATTGAACATCTAATGAATGAATGATGGAATGATATAAGTGAAGAATTAATGGCATAATTAGATCTCTGTGTATACGTGAGTTTTATGAAGGATATCCGCGTGTATACGCTAGTTGGCTTCAGCAAAGTAGCGTATGGGTTTTAGAGCATGAAAAAGTAAAAAGTTTTAGTTTGCCCTAAATACTGATTCACCCCCCCCTCTCAGTATTTTTCCCAACAATTGGTATTAGAGCAGGTCCTTCTGCAGAAGCTTGATCGCTTGAAGGAGATCCGTCGCAATGGGAAGTCAAGAAGGAGTAATGTCTATAAAGCCACCTCTATTCAATGGAAGCAATCTGATATTCTGGAAGGTACGAACAAAAGCATATCCGCAAAGTCTTGGTGCAGATGTATGGGCAATCGTGGAAGAAGGCTATCAATATCCGGCAAGTATTCCTACTGATGCAGCTGAAAGGAAGAAGTATGAAATCAATGCCAAAGCAGTGAATGTCTTATTAGGAAGCATGTTTGAATCAGAATTTTCTAAAGTGATGCAGCTACATTCAGCAAAAGAAATATGGGACAAAATCATTCTAAGCTATGAAGGAGACACAAAGGTAAAAAGTGTAAAACTCCAAACTCTTAGAATTGAATATGAAAATTTGAAGATGCATAGTGATGAAAGTGTTTCCAGTTTCTTTCTTCGTCTAGATGATATTGTAAATCGGATGAGAAATTTGGGTGAAACCATAACTGATACTACTCTGGTAGAAAAAGTCTTAAGATCCTTGACTTCAATATTTGACTCTAAAGTTTCAGCTATTGAAGAAAGGCAAGATCTGCAAACTCTTACTATTGTTCAATTACATGGTATTTTGACTGCTTTTGAAATGAGACAAGGAGGTCCTTCTCAAATCAGAGAAGTTGCTTTTAAGGTGTCTGCAAAAGGAAAGGAAAAGGAAGTTGTCAAAGAAACCAGCTACATATCCGAAGAAGAAGAAGCGAATTTTGTGAGAAAACTCCAACTAGGTACTGGAAGATTCAAAGGTAAGCTTCCCTTCAAATGTTTTGAGTGTGAAAAAGTTGGTCACTATGCTGCTAAATGTCCTTATAAAGAAAAACATGGTAAAGGGAAACAATTTGAAAAGAGGAAGAGTTATTATGCAAATGAAGATGATGATGAAGTGTCCAGTGAAGATGAAGAATATTCTGACCATGATCTGAAAGTACTCATGGCAAAGAAGCAAAAGAAGAAGGCTACTCGAAACAAGAAGATATCTCAGAAAACATGTATAGCAGAAATTGAAGAAGATGAATCAGATAGTGATTGGGGTCCTTTGAATAATCTTCTTTGTGCAAACAATAGTGAAGATAGTGAGAGTAAAGTTGTGGATCTAGAAGAAGCTCTCAAGGTTAAAGTTGAAGAACTACAAAGTTCATCTAAGATGCAAGAATCTATCAACAAAGAGATGATCTCTCAAATGGAAAAACAAATAGAAATGCTGAATGGACAGGTGGACAAGTATCAAAGGTTTCATACTTATGCATCCAATCGAATTAAAGAACTAGAAGCAGAAATCAACGATCTAAATGCAGATCTAGAAGAATCACGCAAGAAGAATGAAGGACTTGAAGCTGCAATCATCTCTCTACAAACAGATCTAGAAGCATCAAGTAAGAAGAATGAGGAACCCCTACAACCATTTGAAAAGGAAGGCCTTGAAGAAGAAATCATCTCTCTCAAAGAAAATCTGGAAAAATCAAATAAGAAGAATGAAGAGCTGCAACAAACATGTGAAGAAAACGAAAATTGGTTGAAAGAAGAGATTCTAAATTTGAAGGATCAAGTAGAAGATGGAAGAAGGAAAGAAGAAAGCATGACAAAGCAATGCCAAGCCTTGGAGGTTGAGGTAAACATTCTCAAAGGTAAATTAGAAGAAAAAGTTAAACTTTTGAGGTTTCAAGATAGTACTAATATTTTGGACAATATTCTGAGTAATCAAAGGTCTCCTGCCATCAAACTTGGTCTTGGTTTCCATGAAACTGTTAAAGGAGAATCTAGCTCACAAGGAAGTGCTAAAAATTCAGAGGATGTCAATACAAAACCTGAAGTGTTGAAAGAGACAAAAGGTCAACCAACAATGATGAAATCTCAAAGGAAATCAGTCAATAATGTTGAATGCTTTAAATGTCATAACTATGGGCATGTTGCAGCAAATTGTAGGAGCAGATCATTTCAGCCTCAAACAAACAGTTCCTACATAGAAAGGTACTCTGGTTTCTTCAAGGGATATTGTTTTTCATGTAACAAGTATGGACATAAAGCAGCTGATTGTAAAAGGAGGAAGATTAAAAATACTCATTATGATTCTTATGCTTATTTTTCTGGACACATGAGATGTTATTCTTGTAACAAGTATGGACATGTAGAAAAGGAATGCAGGTTCAACAGATCTGAGAAAGTGGATAATTTCCAGCACACAAATAGAAAGTTCAAACAAATCTGGAAAAAGATGGAGGACCAATCAGAAACGTAGGGAATATTGACCCTACTGCAGTCATCCGCTTCTGAAGCTGACTTTTCTTATTGACTGCAGGAATGATGTGGGATACATTATGAGATTTAGTAATGTATCGTCACAGGGAGAGCAATGTATGATGACTCTCATGGTTGATTTTATTTTTCTGGTTATATGTATTTCTGACAGAGCATCTGATATGAAGAAGACAGGTACAGGAAGTACAAGTTCTGGGGAAGATGAAGGAATGTGAAAAATTACTATGCTTCACGTTCCATATGCGGGTTCTATTAACAAAATCCGCGTATACACGCGAGTTTCAGCAGACACAGTCGCGTATGCATTGATGATAAGAGAATCTATATGATAGCTGAAGATCTGGAGCAGAGGCTCAAGGGGGAGCATCAGTCTGACTGTTAATAACTATATTATTGACTCAGTATCAGCTTAGTTTCTCAGTTTTAAATAATGATGATATGATACTTGGTTTCTTATGTTGAAGATTGTGGATGAGTCCTGTTTGCTTTTTGATGAAGAGTATTCATTGTTGAGATGAAAGTCTTATAATTCAGAGATAAGGGAAGTTCATGCAGAGATTGTTGCTGATGACTTGCTGATGAACGTATTCAGGTTGCACAAGTTAAGAAGGAGCACTGGTTCAGGGGGAGCAGCGGATTGAATACTAATAATTGCATTGTTGGCAATATGACTGCTTATTCTTTGGTTTTTGTGATACTCATGCTCAAATGATGATGACTTGGTACATGGTTTATTATGATGATATTTTGAGCCCTAGTTGCTGATAAGTATCATTTGTGCTCACACATGGATGAGCTGGATGTCGTTTGATTCAGAAATAAGAATAGATCATGCAGAGTTTATTACTATGGTTGAGATCTTTTGCCTACATATGTTACTTCATGTTAAATCTTGAAGATATTGATGATATTGGACCACATGGATGATTGCTTGACACATATTTGAAGATGTTGTTCTGGTATGATAATCTCTCTTGGAAAGATTGTATTGATGCTGCAAAGAATCTGAAGGCTTGGTTATTAATGTGCTTATGCTACAACCGTTGGATGACGCTTGAAGACACAACTACATTTTTCTATCTATCTGTATTCCAGGGAAGCATTCAAATATCTCAGAAAGAAGCTGAACACTGTCTTTTTCTCACAAAGGATCAGATCTAGTTAAAATATAGAAGATATTATTGGATACGCAGATTTCCTGAAACACAGGCGCGTATATACGCGAGTTCATGCACAGAAAACCGCGTATGTCTGATTGCTGACATTTTTATGTCTGGAGTCAGCTCTCTTCAGCACTGCTGCAGTGCTGTTTGGTATCTCTAATACTGTTTGGTATCTCTGGTGGTGTTCCAGTTCTCATAATTCTATTTCTAATGATTTGTTGGTGAAAGTGTTCAGGATGCACAAACTAAGGGGGAGCCTTAGTCATATGGAAAGGATGCTTGGATGCACAGATTCAGGGGGAGCATTAGCGTTGCTGAGTATAATGCATTGTTGGCACTATGATGGTTCTGAAATATGTTCTCTTTCTTGAGGAATTTCTGGTGTTGGTTATGAAAATTCATATTTGTATTTTGATGAAAAGGTCTTGTTGAGACCCATGATGTAAAAATTGTAATATTCAGTCATGTAAGGACTTGTCAATTTTGTAAACCCACTTGGTTGGGTAGTTGAGTCTCTTATGTAAATCCACTTGGTTGGATATTTGATGTAAGTATGAGTCATTGGTGATAGGAAGTTCATAGAGTCATGTACGTCATTAAAAATGTGTTTGACGTTTCAGCATGAACTCAGGGGGGGCTTGGTCACTTCAGTAAACATCAGATCTGCAGAACGCTTCTTCTACATGAGGAGAAAAGGGGGAGAGTGTGTTGGTTTTGATCCGCCCTTTGCCCTTGATGTCAAAGGGGGAGAGTGACATGGTGTTTGAATGAAAAGAAAGAATGGTGTCAAAATGGGGAATGTGACATGGTGTCATGGTGTTTGAATGAAGAGAAAGAATGGTGTCAAAATGGGGAATGTGACATGGTGTCATTGTGTTTGAATGAAGAGAAAGAATGGTGTCAAAAATGGGGAATGTGACATGGTGTCATTGTATTCTTAATGTACCTATCTGTTGTGGTAACCAAACACCATCGTGGTTGCCATCAAGTCCAAAGGGGGAGATTGTTGGCAATATGATGCAGAATGTTGTCCTTGATGGCAACCCACTGAATGAAGATGAAGATATGAGATTGTTGACATGTGTTGGCCTTGATGGAAATCCACCTGATGAAGTTAATCTTGACCTGTTGGACTTGGTAAATGATGTAAATCTGATATGAAATGATGTTTGCTAGCAATATGATGCTGAGTTTTGTCCTTGAATGGCAACACACTTGATGAAGATGATGGCAACTTACTTGATGAAGTTGTGCTTGATAGAATATGTCTTGATGAACTAAATATGATGTATCTACAGTGTGTACAGAAGGAAATGAAGAAAAGAGTATCAGTATGTGCTAGATCTATGATGAAAAGAGTATGTCTCTAGGAATACGCGGATTTGCCTAGGGGAAGTCGCGTATGCACGCGGGAAACAACGTGCCAAGTCGCGTATGGGCTCATAAAGTGGAAAACCAGGGGTAACCACCATGGTATTGACCCATTGTATTGGGTAATGATTCGTCTAAATGACCCTGTCCAGGACTACCATCGGAAGTAATATGGTTTTGGCTCATGGTATTGAAAAAGGGTAAACCTATATAAGGAGAAGAATTGCATTATGCAAATCATGAGTGTGGTGCAAGATGTCTGAGCTTGAATGAATACTTCTCTCTGAAGTAGATCTGAATGGAAAGGGTTACAGTTGAATGATAGATCTGAATGTATGATGCACCAATGATGAAGAAATGGATCTAGATCTGAAATGTACTTGTATTTGCTAGATCTGTTTATGGAATGATTAGATCTGTGATGAGGCGAACATCTGTCTGAGGTAAAGGGTAAAATCTGAAGTGATGTATCTGTTGTGAAGAATTGCAATGACATAAAAGTCTGAAGAACCATACGCTAGTTCGCCGAAGAGCAAGCGCGTATATACGCGGCTTCGCTGAAGAGAAAGCGCGTATGCGCAATAAAATTAACTCTGTAATATGTACAGAAGTATACGCTGGTTTATGTGAACGGAAGCACGTATATACGCGACATCAGAGAAAGGAAAGCGCGTATGAAAACTAGGGTTTGTTGAAGTCTGTGGTAAGAAATTTCTGATCTATTCTGCTAGTTTACTGATATCTGTCAATGAGTTATATGTATCTGTTTCATGGTTGACTGTGCTTAAAAGTATGGAAAGGGTCCAGTCTGAAAATATGATGAAATGTGGCCTGCAAGTGGTGTCCTAAAGGAAGCTTTGGATCCAGTGTGAAAATTGATGAAACGTGGTCCATAGAGGTGTTGAGGGTTGTAGCCTTCAGTCAGGGGGTTGTAGCTCCCTTCCAGGTGAGGCTGGTAAACGAGATCAGGGGGTCGTAGCTCCCTTCCAGGAGAGGCTGGTAAACGAGTCAGGGGGTTGGAGCTCCCTTCCATGAGAGGCTGGTAAACGAGCGCAGGTGGGTGCCTGCGTGCTGGTAGGAGTCTGCACCAGCACATATGTTGTAAGATGTTTTCTCTATAATAAAATATTGAAGGCTGAGCAACTGCAGCGGTGGTTTTCTTCCGACTTGGGTTTCCACCTAAAAATCCTGGTGTTCATGTGTGATGCTTTGTGTGATGGTTTATTCTGTTGTTACTACACATGTTTACTGTTAACATAACATCAGATGAATGAATAGTGCAAAGAACTAAGTTAATAAATATCTGCATATTTAGATCTCTGCTTATACGCGAGTTTACTAAAGGAAAGTAGCGTATGGGTTTTAGAGAGTGGAAAAGTAAAAAGTTTTGAATATGCAGTAAATATCGATTCACCCCCCCCCCCCCCTCTCAGTATTTTTCCCAACAATATGACTGGAGATAGTAGGAAATTTATATCTCTGAAAGAGAAGAAGGATGGAACCATATCCTTTGGAAATGATGGATCTTCAAATGTTATAGGATCAGATACCATCACTCTCGGAAGCAAAGATATTATAGCCAAGAATGTTCTATTTCTTGAAAACATGAATCACAATCTGCTCAGTGTTGGACAAATGTGTGATCAAGGACACACAATGCTATTCAACTCCACAAAATGTGAAATCAAGAAAGGCAGATATGGTAAAATTGTGGCTAAAGAAAGTCAAGCTCCAAACAACATATATGTTCTAGATGAAGCAACTAAATCATGTCTACTAGCTTTAGAAGATGAAAGTTGGTTATGGCACAAACGAATGGGTCACATAAACTTTGACAATCTTGTTAGGATAAGAAAAAAGGAAGCAGTACGAGAAATGCCGAAAATATCAAAACCTTCCAACACACTATGTGAGGCATGTCGGCATGGCAAGCAGACAAAAGTCCAATTTAAAACAAAAGAACACTTTTCATCACATCCATTGGAATTATTACATACTGATCTATGTGGTCCTATGAGAACAAAAGGCTTAGACGGAGAATTATATTTCATGTTAATGATAGATGACTATACCAAGATGACAACCGTCAGTTTCATAAAGAAAATATCTGAAGCATTTGAGTGCTTTAAGATCTACAAGGATTTGGTTGAAAATGAAACTGATTTGAAAATAAAGTGTTTAAGATCAGATAATGGTGGAGAATTCACTTCCAAATTATTTCAGCAATATTGTGAAGAAAATGGAATAAAATGGAAATTTTCAACAGCACGAACACCTCAGCAAAATGGAGTTTCTAAAAGAAAGAATAGAACTGTACAGGAAATGGGTAGAACAATGTTGAAGGACTCAAAATTGGATGAAAAATTCCGGATTCAAGAAATTGATACGACAGTCTTCATTATCAACCAAAGTCTTCTCAGAAATAATTGCAACGAGACTCCATATGAATTATGGAAAGGAAAACCAGCTAATGTAAAATATTTCAGAATCTTCGAAAGAAAATGTTATATCAAAAGAGAAGATCAAAATTTGGGTAAGTTTGAATCACATGTTGATGAAGGTATCTTTGTTGGTTAATCACGCAAAATAAAGGCCTATAAATGCTATAATATAAGATGAAAACAGATAGTGGAGAGCATAAATTTTACATTTGACGAAGATGGTGTTCTAGCGAGTAATGATGAGGATCTAGAATCTTTGAAACTTGAGATAGAGGCTGAAAAAACACAGATAAAATTGTAGAACAAGAAGCAACTATCAACGAGAAAAAAGTAAACAATGATCATTAAGATATACCAGAACAACAACAGGAAGCTCCTCCAAGGAGAACAAAAGAGTGGATTCAAAAGAACCATCCATCAAATCAAATCATTGGTGACATAAATGAAGGTCCACAGCTTCATTCATCACAACAAGCTCACGTTTCTTTTCTAGCAACCTTTGAGCCTAGTATTTTTGAGGAAGCCAGCCAAAATGAACATTGGGTAGTAGCTATGAATGAAGAATTGGATCAAATTGAGAATAATAACACTTGGGAATTAGTTCCATGACCAAAAGATAAAAATGTCATTGGGACTAAATGGGTGTTCAGGAACAAATTGAATGAAGATGGGCAGGTTACCAGAAACAAAGCAAGATTGGTTTGCAAAGGCTATGCACAAGTGGAAGGAATTGATTTCAACGAAACATTTGCACCAGTTTCCAGAATGGAAGCCATCTGAATTTTTCTCACCTATGCATGTTCAAGAAAAATCGAAGTCTACCAAATGGATGTTAAGTCAGCATTTCTGAATGGAGAATTAGAAGAAGAATTTTACATCGAACAACCTGAAGGTTTTCTATTATCACAAAAAGAAGACTATGTCTGCAGGTTAAAGAAGGCTCTTTATGGAGTCAAGCAGGCTCCCAGAGCATGGTATGCTCGTCTTGATGGATATCTATGTAAACAAGGGTTCAAGAAAGGTACTGTTGATAGCAATATTTATGTACAAATAGATAAAGATAATTTAAAAATTGTTGAGGTATATGTGGATGATATAATATTTGGTAGCAATGATGATCGACTAAGTAAGAACGTTTCTACAAAGATGCAAAGTGTGTTTGAGATGTCTTTACTTGGGGAGCTGACATACTTCTTAGGGCTTCAAATATCTCAGCAAGAGAAAGGAATATTTATATGTCAAGCCAAGTACATCAAGGAAATGCTCAAGAAATTCAAAATGGAAGATTTCAAACCCGTCCTTACTCCAATGCTAACAGGTCGCAAATTGAGCATAGACGAATCATCTAAGGATGTGGATCAGAAGTTGTACAGATCTATGATTGGTAGTCTTCTATATGTAACAGCCTCTCAGCCAGATGCTATGCAAGCAGTTGTACAAGTAGCAAGATTCCAAGCAGCACCAAAAGAATCACATATTATTGCCATCAAAATAATTCTTCAATATCTCAAGGGCACAGAAGAATATGGCTTGTGGTATCCCAAGGGTAACAATCTCATTATTCAAGCCTTTACAGATGCAGATTAGGCAGCAAGTGTTGATCATCGTAAGAGTACTAGTGGAGCAGCATTCTATCTAGGTGGTTGTCTCATATCACGGTTGAGCAAAAATAAAACTTCAATCTCATTATCTACAGCGGAAGTAGAATACATTGCAGCAGCATCATGTTGTACTCAAGTCCTTTGGATGAAACAAACTTTGCAAGATCTTCAAGTACAATTTAGTGAGCCTATTCCCATATTCTATGAAAACACTAGTGCCATCAGCATCTCCAAGAATCCTGAAACACATTCTGATCAAATATCATTTTGTTAGAGAACAAGTCGCTGAAAAGAATGTCAAACTTGAGTATGTTTGTACAAAAGAACAAATTGCTGATATCTTTGCTAAACCTTTACCTCGTGAAGCATTTGAATATCTTCTTCAAAAGCTTTAGATTCTCCCAAGTTCTCATTAGATTTTCCTTTTTCAAGAATATAAAGCAGGAGTGGAAGTGTGTACAGGTCTGCAGGACGATTGTGTGTCAGCGGAAGTGGAAGTGTGTATAGGTCCGCAGGATGGTTGTGTTTCAGGGAGAGTTACCCTTTGTCATTGATGTCAAAGAGGGAGATAATGTTGTAGGAAGAGGTGTCATGATCGCAGGGGGAGTACTTGTGTTGCCATCAATGCCAAAGGGGGAGATTGTTGATCAGCGGTTGTCATTGATGTCAACCCAAGCAGCACCAAGGGATAACCCAATATTGCATGGGAATTTTGACTTACCAAATTAATATATTTTAGGTCAAAAATTATTTTTATGGTTTCTACTTGTTGAGATGTTTCCATTGATATATGGCACGCCATGTAATTCTTCACGGTTTGAGAGATATTCATGTTTGAAGTTTGTACCCCCACTTAGTGGGATAAAACCCCATGGGTTTGGGGCATGGGTCATTGAAATGTCATAATAAATATTTTTTATGCTCCTAAAATCCCTCCCACGTTCACTTTTTGAAGCCCCTCTCAACTTAAGCATTCATATAAATTGTGATCTTCATTTCCTCCTTATGCAAGGGATTCGGCCATCTGAAATAGGTCATCTTGGAATTTTTGCTCTAACTTTTTTTCTACAAAGGTTGAAAAGCTGAAATGTTTATCAGGCGAAGAAGAAATCCTGAGGAAGCCTCAGTAATAATTTTAGATCAAGGAGCACAACATTTTTGGAGATATGATCTGTGTAATTCAGGGTTTTGGCAGGCTCCTTAAATTCATCTCAAAGAAGTGACCTTGGTAAATTCGTCATAACTCTCTCTCTGAGTATCGGATTGGAATTTCGTAAAAATTGGCAGATAGTGCACAGTTTTTCACTTTCTCTCTATCAATTTTAGAAACAAATGAAGAAACAGTGACATGTGGCACGCCGTACAAGTGCACTCTATTGAAACAGTCCATAAATAGGGAATTGTGAGAGATTGGGTATAACTCTCTCTTCAAGAATCCAAATTGGGTCAGACCTGTGGCATTGGAAAGATGACTCAGAGGAATAATGCAGGATAAAAAATCAGATATTGAAGATTTGAAATGACAGAGATACACCAAATTCAATATCGAGCTCTAGAAGGCAAGAAAAATTTAGATCATCTGTTGTCAAGGGTTGCAAAGGACCAAACTTTCTACGGTAGAAAATCAAAGCAAGGTGCAGCAGATGGTAGCATGACAAGAGAAACAACCAAGGTGCATAACAGCAACAAGAAGTTCATCATATGAAGTCTTCAAGTGGGCAGCACTGCATACAATCATTTTAAAGGTATCATTGTACTTAGTCATTGTAAATACATTATTGTACAAATTGCACTAGTGTCTATCTGCCAAGGGTTGAAGAGGCAGTGTTGGGAGGTCTAGGATCATCACTAGGTGGTTGTATCAAAGATGGGGTTATGTTCTATTATATCTTCTTCTTCTACATCATTCTATATCATTGTAAAGTGGACCATTTTCCCTGGTACGGGAGTCCATTCCTCTTTTATTCTTCTATAGGGTGGTGGGGTGGTGCTAGGGTGAGTTGTAGCTCATTGGGTGTTGGGGAATCCATTCAGTTGACTACTGAATAATCTCGAGTGTTGGAGCGTCCATCCAGTGGGAGCTAGAGAAGAATTCTTTTCTATATTCTAGGAAGTTGGAGCTTTATTTTCAATCGGAGTTGAATATTAAAGAATTATTAGAAAAGCATTAGGTGGTTTTTGTCCCGGAGTGGGTTTCCACCTTAAAAACTGTCTGCATTTTTGTTCCTCTTGTTTACTACTATCATTGTACAAACACTGATAATAATTAAAGATTAACTAATACTCTAATTGAAAGGAATACTGATTCATCCCCCCCTCTCAGTATTTCCAACAATTGGTATCAGAGCTTGGCCCCTTCAATAGCAGTTTAACAGCTGGAAGGAGGTCATGGAGCATACCAAGAATGGTGTACCTCTATTCAATGAAAATAATTATGCACTCTAGAAAGGAAGAATGGAGGTCTATCTCTTGGCACAAGGTTACGAATTATGGGACACTGTTCAAAATGGATTTACATCAACCGCGATGAACAAGGTAAGAAAGAATTTGGTAAATGATGCAAATCAAAGAATATTATTATCAATGGACTTATTGAATCTTCTTATAATAAGGTGTTGGGTTGTAAAACTAGCAAAAATGTATGGGACAAGCTTGAGAATATATATGCAAGTGACTCAAATGTCAAAGAAGCAAAGCTTCAAATCTATAGAGCAAAATTTTAGCAACTCGGAATGAAAGAAGATTGCAACATTGTTGCATACTTCCAATACATTGATGAAACAACCAATACTATGGAAGGATTGGGAGAGCCAGTTGATGAGAAGACTATTATAAAAAATATTCTTAGAATGTTACCATGGATATTCAACCCAAAGGTATCGGTCTTAGAATACAATAAAAATTTGGACAAACTAAGAAAAGAGGAATTACATGGAGTTCTCATAGCATATGAAATGAGACTTGATGAAGAAGAGGGTACTTCGCATCTAGAAATTGCGTTCATTGAATCTAAGAAAACCAATAAGGACAAACAATCTTCAATTGAAAATACATGCACCTGTAAGTGTGAAGAAAAGGGAGATGATGGAGAAGGTCTTTCTTGGGATGAAGAATATGGGTTACTGAGGAGGAGAGTAAAACCTAGTAAGAGAAAATTTTAGGTAAACCCATTGATATGTTTTATTGTGGTAGTTAAATTTAGTAGCAAAATGAAAAAAAAAGACAGCAACTCAAAAGCAGCAGGATTTAATAAATTCAACAAGCAAGGCAAAAATAAAGGATTCAAAAGGAACTTTCTCCTTGTCGTTGATAGCTCTCGTCCATAGAACCTCTAGTAAATAGAAGAAGCTACTGAAAGTATTTTTTATGGCCAAGCACAATAAACAATAGGTATCAAACAACGAAGAAGAAGGGTTGACCATAGAATAATTTTATAAGGAGGCAATGAGGCTTATAAAAGAGCTCAAGGCTGAGAAGATCTGTTCCAATACTCTTGAAGAAGAAGTTCAAGGTCTCAAAATTGAGGTTGAAGAACACAAATGTATTGAAGAGTCACTTCAAAAGAAGTTGGAAGAAAGCAACCAAGAAAGGGAAGCATTAGAAGCCGAAGTAGTCTCGCTGTGTAAGGAAGTGAAGAAGGGAAAAACTGTCCAAAACTATGCCATTAGCTCAAGGGCATTCGAATAACTCATCAATAATCAACGATCTTACAACGACAGAACTGGCCTCGGTTACAAAGAAGAAGAAGCAGGACCTTCTACAACAAAATACAATGAACATATGAGATCTGACATACATGAAGACTTCATTGGACAAGATTCGCAAGCACATCCTTGGAAGACGATTCCTCGACGAAGATTTTCATCTAGGTACCAACATATTTTTCATGGCTATTGTTATTCATGTGGAAAATTTGGTCATAAAGCTGTAGAATGTCGCACATACCCTATGAACCAATACAATTCCAAGAGATTCTTCAAATATGAACCTCCCAGGGCTCAACAAAACATCAATAGATTTGAAAATTTAAGAAATAATATGGAATGTTACAAATGTCAGAACTTTGGACACATAGCCAGAGACTGCAGACTTGAAAATCCTCCAAAAGAATCTTCGAAGCCATAGAATGAACGAACATGGAAGAAGAAGAAGACTGATAATTGTGCTCTCGCTCTCAAGGCTCAAAAAAATAAATATGTGTGGTATGTTGACAGCGGTTGCTCAACGCATATGACTGGAGATAGAAGGAAATTTGTATCTCTGAAAGAGAAGAAGGATGGAACCATATCCTTTGGAAATGATGGATCTTCAAATGTTATAGGATCAGGTACCGTCACTCTCAGAAGGAAAGATGTTATAGCCAAGAATGTTCTATTGGTCGAAAACATGAATCACAATCTGCTCAGTGTTGGACAAATGTGTGATCAAGGACACACAATGTTATTCAACTCCAAAAAATGTGAAATCAGGAAAGGAAAATATGGTAAAATTGCTGCTACGGCAAGTCGAGTTCCAAACGACATATATGTTTTGGATGAAGCAACTAAAGCATGTCTACTAGCTAAAGAAGATGAAATTTGGTTATGGCACAAACGAATGGGTCACATAAACCTTGACAATTGTTCGGATAAACAAAAAGGAAGCAGTACAAGAAATGTCGAAAATCTCAAAACCTTCCAACACACTATGTGAGGCATGTCGGCATGGCAAGCAGACAAAAGTCCAATTTAAAAAAAAAGAGCATAAATTTTACATTTGACGAAGATGGTGTTCTAGCGAGTAATGATGAGGATCTAGAATCTTTGAAACTTGAGATAGAGGCTGAAAAAGACACAGATAAAATTGTAGAACAAGAAGCAACTATCAATGAGAAAGAAGTAAACAATGATCATCAAGATATACCAGAACAACAACAAGAAGCTCCTCCAAGGAGAACAAAAGAGTGGATTCAAAAGAACCATCCATAAAATCAAATCATTGGTGACATAAATGAAGGTCGACAGCTTCGTTCATCACAACAAGCTCACGTTGCTTTTCTAGCAACCTTTGAGCCTAGTAGTTTTGAGGAAGCCAGCCAAAATGAACATTGGGTAGCAGCTATGAATGAAGAATTGGATCAAATTGAGAAGAATAACACTTGGGAATTAGTTCCACGACCAAAAGATAAAAATGTCATTGGGAATAAATGAGTGTTCAAGAAAAAATTGAATGAATATGGGAAGGTTACCAGAAACAAAGCAAGATTGGTTTGCAAATGCTATGCACAAGTGGAAGGAATTAATTTCGACGAAACATTTGCTCCAGTTGCCAGAATGGAAGCCATCCAAATGTTTCTTGCCTATGCATGTTCAATAAAAATCAAATTCTACCAAATGGATGTTAAGTCGGCATTTCTGAATGGAGAATTAGAAGAAGAAGTTTACATCGAACAACCTGAAGGTTTTCTACTATCACAAAAAAAAGACTATGTCTGTAGGTTAAAGAAGGCTCTATCTGGCCTCAAGCAGGCTCCTAGAGCATGGTATGCTCGTCTTGATGGATATCTACGTAAACAAGGGTTCAAGAAAGGTACTATTGATAGCAATCTTTATGTACAAATAGATAAAGATAATTTAAAAATTGTTGAGGTATATGTGGATGATATAATATTTGGTAGCAATGATGATCGACTAAGTAATAACTTTTCTACAATGATGCAAAGTGTGTTTGAGATGTATTTACGTGGTGAGCTGACATACTTCTTAGGGCTTCAAATATCTCAGCAAGAGAAAGGAATATTTATATGTCAAGCCAATTACATCAAGGAAATGCTCAAGAAATTCAAAATGGAAGATTGCAAACCCATCCTTACTCCAATGGTAACAGGTTGCAAATTGAGCATAGACGACTCATCTAAGGATGTGGATCAAAAGTTGTACAGATCTATGATTGGTAGTATTCTATATGTAACAGCCTCTCGGCCGGATGTTATGCAAGCAGTTGGACAAGTAGCAAGATTCCAAGCAGCACCAAAAGAATCACATATTTTTGCCGTCAAAATAATTCTTCGATATCTAAAGGGCACATAAGAATATGGCTTGTGGTATCCCAAGGGTAACAATCTCATTATTCAAGCCTTTACAAATGCAAATTGGGCAAGAAGCGTTGATGATCGTAAGAGTACTAGTGGAGCATCATCCTATCTAGATGGTTGTCTCGTATCACGGTTGAGAAAAAAGAAAAATTTAATCTCGTTATCTACAGCGGAAGTGGAATAAATTGCAGCAGCATCATGTTGTACTCAAGTCCTTTGGATGAAACAAAATTTGCAAGATATTCAAGTACAATTCAGTGAGCCTATTCCCATATTGTGTGACAACTCCAATTCCATCAGCATCTCCAATAATCCTGTCATGCATTCAGAAACAAAACACATTCTGATCAAATATCATTTTGTTAGAGAACAAGTTGCTGAAAAGAATATCAAACTTGAGTATGTTTGTACAAAAGAAAAAATTGTTGATATCTTCACTAAACCTTTACCTCGTGAAGCATTTGAATATCTTCGTCAAAATCTTGGGATTCTCCCAAGTTCTCATTATATTTTCCTTTTTCAATAATATAAAGCGGGAGTGGAAGTGTGTACAGGTCTGCAGGATGATTGTGTGTCAGCGGGAGAGGAAGTGTGTACAGGTCCGCAGGATGGTTGTGTTTCAGGGGGAGTTACCCTTTGCCATTGATGTCAAAGGGGGAGAGAATGTTGTAGGAAGAGGTGCCATGATCACAGGGGGAGTACTTATGTTGCCATAAATGCCAAAGGGGGATATTGTTGATCAGCGGTTGTCATTGATGTCAACCACAGCAGCACCAGGGGCTAACCCAATATTGCATGGGAATTTTGACTTACCAAATTAATATATTCTGGGTCAATAATGCTCTTTATGGTTTCTACTTGTCGAGATGTTTCCATTAATATATGGTACGCCATGTAATTCTTCATGGTTTGAGAGATATTCATGTTTGAAGTTTGTACCCCCAGTTAGTGGGCTAAAACCCCATGGGGTTGGGGCATGGGTCATTGAAATGTCATAATTAATATTTTTTATGCTCCTAAAATCCCTCCCACGTTCACTTTTTGAAGCCCCTCTCAACTTAATCATTCATATAAATTGTGATCTTCATTTCCTCCTTATGCAAGGGATTCGGCCATCTGAAACAGGTCATCTGGGAATTTTCTCTCTAAATTTTTTTCTGCAAAGGTTCAGAAGCTGAAATTTTTATGAGGCGAAGCTGAAATCTTGAGAAAGTTGCAGTGAAAATTTCAGATCAAGGTGCCCAATATTTTTGGAGATATGATCTGTGTAATTCAGGGTTTTGGTAGGCTCCTGAAATTCATCTCAAAGAAGCAACCTTGGTAAATTCGTCATAACTCTCTCTCTTAGTATCGCATTGTAATTCCATAAAAAGTGATGGATAGTGCAAAATTTTTAATTTCTGCTCTATCAATTTCAGAAACAAATGAAGAAACAGTGACACGTGGCACGTCGTACAAGTGTGCTCTGCTGAAACAATCCATAATTAGGGCATTGTGAGAGATTGGGTATAACTCTCTCTTCAAGAATCCAAATTGGGTTAGACCTATGGAATTGGAAAGATGACTCGGAGGACTACTACAGAACCGAAAATCAGATATATAGGATTTGAAATGACAGAGATACACCAGATTCAATATCGAGCTCCTAGAAGGCAAGAAAAAGCTAGATCATGTGTAGCATGACAAGAGCAGAAACCAAGGTGCATAACATCAGCAAGAATTTCATCATATGAAGTCTTCAAGTGGGCAACACTGCATACAATCATTGTAAAGGTATCATTGTACTTAGTCATTGTAAATACAATATTGTACAAATTGCACTAGTGTCTATCTGCCAAGGGTTGAAGAGGCAGTGTTGGGAGGTATAGGATCATCATTATGTGGTTGTATCAAATTTGGGGTTATGGTCTAGTATATATTCTTCTTCTACATCATTCTATATCATTGTAAAGTGGACCATTTTACCTGGTACGGGAGTCCATTCTTCTTTTATTCTTCTATAGGGTGGTAGGGTGGTGCTAGAGTGAGTTGTAGCTCATTGGGTGTTGGGGCATCCGTTCAGTTGACTACTGAATAATCTCAGGCGTTGGAGCGTCCATCCAGTGGGAGCTGGAGAAGAATTCTTTTCTATATTCTAGGAAGTTGGAGCTTTATTTTCAATTGGAGTTGAATATTAAAGAATTATTAAAAAAGCATTAGGTGGTTTTTGTCCCGGAGTGGGTTTCCACCTTAAAAACTATGTGCATTTGTGTTCCTCTTGTTTGCTTCTATCATTGTACAAACACTGATAATAACTGAATATTAACTAATGCTCTAATTGAAAGGAATACTAATTCACCCCCCCCCCCCCCTCCTCTTAGTATTTCCAACAATTGGTATCATAACTTGGTTCCTTCAATAGCAGTTTAATAGCTGGAAGGAGGTCATGGAGCATACCAAGAATGGTGTACCTCTATTCAATGAAAATAATTATGCACTCTGGAAAGGAAGAATGGAGGTATATCTCTTAGTGCAAGGTTACGAAGTATGGGAAACTGTTCAAAATTGATTTACATCAACCATGGATGAACAAGGTAAGAAGAATTTGGTAAATGATGCAAAAACAAAGAATATTATTATCAGTGGAATTATTGAATCTGCTTATCATAATGTGTTGGGTTGTAAAACTGCCAAAAATGTATGGGACAAGCTTGAGAATATATATGCAGGTGACTCAAATGTCAAAGAATAAAAGCTTCAAATCTATAGAGAAAAATTTGAGCAACTCAGAATGAAAGAAGATTGCAACATTGTTTCATACTTCGATACGTTGATGAAATGACCAGCATTCTGGAAGGATTGGAGAACAGGTTAATGAGAAGACTATTATACGAAAGATTCTTAGAGACGTTACGAGGGAGATTCAACCCAAAGGTATCGGTCTTACGATACGGTGCAAATGTCTGGACAAATTCATCAGGAAGAATTACATGGAGTTCTCATAGCATATGAAATGAGACTTGATGAAAAATTATAAAATATAGAAACTATGTTCGTTGCATCTAATCAAACCAATAAGGAAAAACAACCTTCAGTTTGAAATGACATGCACATGCAAGTGTGAAGGAAAGGGAGATGATGGAGAAGGTATTTGAGATGAAGAATATGCTTACTTTACGAGAAAACTAAAACACAGTAAGGGAAAATTCAAGGTAAACTGCATTGATATGTTTCGGTTGTGGTGAGGTTGGGAATTTCATAGAAAAATGTCCGAACAAAAGTGATGGCAACTCAAAAGGAAAGAAAGGCTTTAAGAAATTCAACAAGAAAGGCAAAACGAAAGGATCCAAAAGGAACTTTCTCTCTAAAGAAGATAGCTCGTCATCCGATGAAGAAAGTGACAACAAAGAAGAAGCCAATGAGAATGTATTGTTTATGGCCAAGAAGAATAAACAAGAAGTATCAAACAATGAAGAAGAAGGGTTGACCATAGAATAATTTTATGAGGAGGCAATCAAGCTTATAAAAGAGCTCAATGATGAGAAGATCTGTTCTAATACTCTTGAAGAAAAATTTCAAGGTCTCAAAATTGAGGTTGAAGAACAAAAATGTATTGAAGAGTCACTTCAAAATAAGTTGGAAGAAAGCAACCAATAAAGGGAAGCATTAGAAGCCGAAGTAGTCTCTCTGCGTAAGGAAGTGAAGAAGGGAAAAATTTTCCAAAACTATGCCAACGGCTCAAGGGCATTGGAAGAACTCATTAACAATGATCTTACAACGCCAGGCGGCCTCGGTTACAAAGAAGAAGAAGCAGGACCTTCTACAACAAAATAAAATGAACCTATGAGATCTGACATACATGAAGACTTCGTTGGAAAAGATTTGCAAGCACATCCTAGGAAGATGATTCCTCGACAAAGATTTTCATCTAGGTACCAACATATTTTTCATGGCTATTGTTATTCATGTGGAAAATTTGGTCATAAAGCAGTAGAATGTCGCACGTACCCTATGAACCAATACAATTCCAAGAGATTCTTCAAATATGAACCTCCCAGGTCTCAGCAAAACATCAATAGATTTGAAACTTTAAGAAATAATATGGATTGTTACAAATGTCAGAACTTTGGACACATAGCCAGAGACTTCAGACTTGAAAATCCTCCAAAAGAATCTTTGAAGCCACAGAATGAACGAACATGGAAGAAGAAGAAGACTGATAATTGTGCTCTCGCTCTCAAGGCTCAAAACAACAAAGATGTGTGGTATGTTAATAGAAGTTGCTCAACGCATATGAATGGAGATAGAAGGAAATTTATATCTCTAAAAGAGAAGAAGGATGGAACCATATCCTTTAGAAATGATGGATCTTCAAATGTTATAATATCAGGCATCGTCACTCTCGGAAGCAAAGATGTTCTAGCCAAGAATGTTCTATTAGTTGAAAACATGAATCACAATATTCTCAATGTTGTACAAATTTGTGATCAAGGACACACAATGCTATTCAACTCCACAAAATGTGAAATCAGGAAAGGTAGGTATGGTAAAATTGTGGTTACAACAAGTCGAGCTCCAAATGACATATATGTTCTGGATGAAGCAACTAAATCATGTCTACTAGCTAAATAATATGAAAGTTGGTTATGGCACAAATGAATGGGTCACATAAACTTTGACAATCTTGTCAAGATAAGCAAAAAAGAAGTAGTACGAGAAATGTCGAAATTTTCAAAACCTTCCAACACACTATGTGAGCCATGTCGGCACGGCAAGCAGACAAAATTCCAATTTAAAAAAAAAAAAAACACTTTGTATCACATCCATTGGAATTGATACATATTGATCTATGTGTTCCTGTGAGAACAAAAGGCTTAGATGGAGAATTATATTTCATGTTAATGATAGATGACTATACCAGGATGACAACCGTCAGTTTCCTAAAGAAAAAATATAAAGCATTTGAGTGCTTTAAGATCTACAAGGAGTTGATCGAAAATGAAACTAAATTGAAAATAAAGTGTCTAAGATTAGATAATGGCGGAGAATTCACTTCCAAATTATTTCAGCAATACTGTGACGAAAATGGAATAAAAATAAAATTTTCAACAACATGAACACCTCAACAAAATGGAGTTGCTGAAATAAAGAACATAACCATATAGGAAATGGGTAGAACAATGTTAAAGGACTCAAAATTGGATGAAAAATTCTAGGTTCAAGCAATTGATACGACAGTCTTCATTATCAATTGAAGTCTTCTTAGGAATAATTGCAACAAGAGCCCATATGAATTATGGAAAGGAAAACCGACTATTGTAAAATATTTCAGAATCTTCGGAAGAAAATTTTATATTAAAAGAGAAGATCAAAAGTTGGGCAAGTTTGAATCATGAGTTGACGAAGGTATCTTTGCTGGTTACTCACGCAAAAGAAAGGCCTATAAATGCTATAATCTAAGACGAAAACAGAGAGTGGAGATCATAAATGTTACATTTGATGAAGATGGTGTTCTAACGAATAATGATGAGGATATAGAATCTTTGAAACTTGAGACAGAGGCTGAAAAATATACAGAGAAAATTTTAGAACAAAAAGCAACTATCAACCGAGAAGAAGTAAACAATGATCATCAAGATATGCCAAATTATAACAACAACAAGAAGCTCCTCAAGGAGAACAAAAGTGGATTCAAAGAACCATCCAACAAATCAAATCATTGGTGACATAAATGAAGGTCGACAACCGTTCCATCACAACAAGCTCACATTGCTTTTCTAGCAACCTTTGAGCCTAGTAGTTTTAAGGAAGCCAGCCATAATGAACATTGGGTAGCAGCTATGAATGAATAATTGGATCAAATAGAGAAGAAAAATGCCTAGGAATTAGTTCCATGACCAAAAGATAAAAATTTCATTGGGACTAAATGGGTGTTCAAGAAAAAATTGAATGAAGATGGACAAGTTACCAGAAACAAAGCAATATTGGTTTGCAAAGGCTATGCACAGAGTGGAAGAAATTGATTTCGACAAAACATTTTGCACCGGTTGCAAAAATGGAAGCCATCTAGAATGTTTCTCACATGCATGTTCAAGAAAAATCAAAATTACCAAATGGATGTTAAGTAGGCATTTCTGATGGAAGGTGTTAGAAGAAAGTTTGCAACCGAACAACTTTGAAGGTTTTTACTATCACAAAAAGACTATGTCTTCGGAGTTAAAGAAGACTCTATATGGCCTCAAGCGGGCACCCGAGAGAATGGTATGCTCAGCTTGATGGATATCTATGTCAACAAGGGTTCAATAAAGTTACTATTGATAGAAATATTTATGTACAAATAGATAAAGATAATTTAACAATCGTTTAGGTATATGTGGAATATATAATATTTGGTAGCAATGATGATTGGCTAAATAATAACTTTGCTACAAAGATGCAAAGTGAGTTCGATATTTCTTTACTTGTTGAGTTGACATACTTCTTAGGGCTTCAAATATCTCAACAAGAGAGAGGAATATTTATATTTCAAGCCAAGTACATCAAGGAAATTCTCAAGAACTTCAAAATTGAAGATTGCAAACTCATCCTTACTATGATGGTAACAAGTTGCAAATTAAGCATAGACAACTCATCTAAAGATATGGATCACAGGTTGTATAGATCTATGATTGTTAGTCTTCTATATATAACAACCTCCCGGCCAGATGTTATGCAAGAAGTTGGACAAGTAGCAATATTCAAAGCAGCACCAAAAGAATCACATATTATTTTCATCAAAATAATTCTTCGATATCTAAAGGGCGCAACAGAATATGGCTTGTGGTATCCCAAGGGTAACAAACTCATTATTCAAGCCTTTACAGATGTAGATTGGGCAGGAAGCATTGATGATCATAAGAGTACTAGTGGAGCATCATTCTATCTAGGTGGTTGTCTCGTATCATGGTTGAGCAAAAAGAAAACTTCAATCTCGTTATCTACAGCGGAAGCAGAATACATTGTAGCAGCATCATGTTGTACTCAAGTCCTTTCAATGAAACAAACTTTGCAAGATCTTCAAGTACAATTCAGTGAGCCTATTCCCATATTCTGTGACAACACCAGTGTCATCAGCATCTCCAAGAATCCTATCATGCATTCAAAAACAAAACACATTCCGATCAAATATCATTTTGTTAGAGAACAAGTTTCTGAAAAGAATATCAAACTTGAGTATGTTTGTACAAAAGAACAAATTGCTGATATATTCACTAAACCTTTACCTCGTGAAGCATTTGAAAATCTTCGTCAAAAGCTGGGGATTCTCCCAAGTTCTCATTAGATTTTCCTTTTTCAAGAATATAAAGTGGGAGTGGAAGTGTGTACAGGTCTGCAGGACGATTGTGTGTCAGCGGGAGTGGAAGTGTGTAGAGGTCCGCAGGATGGTTGTGTTTTAGGGGGAGTTACCATTTTCCATTGATGTCAAAGGGGGAGAGAATGTTGTAGAAAGAGGTGCCATGATCGTAGGGGGAGTACTTGTGTTGCCATCAATGCCAAACGGGGAGATTGTTGATCAGTTGTTGTCATTGATGTCAACCCAAGAAACACCAGGGGCTAACCCAATATTGCATGAGAATTTTGACTTACCAAATTAAGATATTCTTGGTCAATAATGATCTTTATGGTTTCTAATTGTCGAGATGTTTCCATTGATATATGGCACGCCATGTAATTCTTCACGGTTTGAGAGATATTCATGTTTGAAGTTTGTACCCCCAGTTAGTGGGCTAAAACCCCATGGGGTTGGGGCATGGGTCATTGAAATTTCATAATTAATATTTTTATGCTCCTAAAATCCCTCCCACATTCACTTGTTGAAGCCCCTCTCAACTTAAGCATTCATATAAATTGTGATCTTCATTTCCTCCTTATGCAAGGGATTCGGCAATCTGAAACGGGTCATCTTGGAATTTTCGCTCTAACTTTTTTCTATGAAGGTTCAGAAGCTGAAATGTTTGTGAGGCGAAGCTGAAATCCTTAGGAAGCAGCAGTAAAAATTTCATATCAAGGTGCCCAATAGTTTTGGAGATATGATCTATGTAAGTCAGGGTTTTTGCAGGCTCCTGAAATTCATCTCAAAGAAGTGACCTTGGTAAATTCATCATAACACTCTCTCTATGTATCGGATTGGAATTCTGTAAAAATTGATGAATAGTGCACAGTCTATAATTTTCACTCTATCAATTTTAGAAACAAATGAATAAACAGTGACACGTGGCACGTCGTACAAGTGTGCTCTGCTGAAATAGTCCATAATTAGGGCATTGTGAGAGATTGGGTATAACTCTTTCTTCAAGAATCCAATTTGGGTTAGACCTATGGCATTGGAAAGATGACTCAGAGGAATACTATAGGACTGAAAATTAGATATTGAGGATTTGAAATGATAGAGATACGCCAGATTCAATATCGAGCTCCTAGAAGGCAAGAAAAAGCTAGATCATGTGTTTTCAAGGGTTGCAAAGGACCAAACTTTCTACGGTAGAAAAGCAAAGAAAAGTGTAGAAGATGGTAGCATGAAAAGAGCAGCAACCAAGGTGCATAACAGCAGCAAGAAGTTCATCATATGAAGTCTTCAAGTGGGCAGCACTGCATACAATCATTGTAAAGGTATCATTGTACTTAGTCATTGTAAATACATTATTGTACAAATTGCACTAGTGTCTATCTGCCAAGGGTTGAAGAGGCAGTTTTGGGAGGTCTAGGATCATCATTAGGTGGTTGTATCAAATTTGGGGTTACGGTCTAGTATATATTCTTCTTCTACATCATTCTATATCATTGTAAAGTGGACCATTTTCCCTGGTACGGGAATCCATTCTTCTTTTATTCTCCTATAGGGTGGTAGGGTGGTGCTAGGGTGAGTTGTAGCTCATTGGGTGTTGGGGCATCCATTCAGTTGACTACTGAAGAATCTCGGGCGTTGGACCATCCATCCAGTGGGAGCTGGAGAAGAATGCTTTTCTATATTCTAGGAAGTTGGAGCTTTATTTTCAATTGGAGTTGAATATTAAAGAATTATTAGAAAAGAATTAGGTGGTTTTTGTCCCAGAGTGGGTTTCCACCTTAAAAAATATATGCATTTGTGTTCCTCTTGTTTACTGCTATCATTGTACAAACACTGATAATAATTGAAGATTAAATAATGCTCTAATTTAAATGAATATTAATTCACCCCCCCCCCCTCTCAGTATTTCCAACATTAAGATCACCCACAAAGACCCTTTTTATGCTTGAAACAACACCTGCCAAAGAAAATGAAAATATTAGTAAAATAGATGAAGGGTCAAAAGTAAACATTAGTCAAGGTGGGTTTTTGTTTTTAATTTTTCAAGGGTATAAAAGCATCACAAGTATCATCACTCAACACCATTTCTTCATATGCAAAAAGAGTGGAAGGATTTCAGCTTTATAGGAGATTTCAGGAAGATATTCGGGAAAAAACCTTTGTGTTGTGCTCCTGAAAGGCTACGCTACATGCCTGTGCATGTTACCTGTGTATTTTTCAAAGGGACGTTGTGCGCCTGTGTAACAGCGCTACGCATAGGGCCATAGCCCGACCCAACCACGTGCACGACCACCCGATGTTTTGCTCCTGTGCGTGCAGTCTCTGCCCGGAGGAGCCGACACCCCACTGCGCTACGCGCACAAGCATGCAAAGGTTGCCCAACACCTCGTGCAGAGGGCACCCAACACTCCACTGTGCTACGCATAGGCTTCTCTCAAAGCTCGACCCGACACCTTGTGCACATGCCACCCAACCCGACAGTCTGGACTGCGCTCCTGTCCGTTCAGGGCTACCTGGGAGGACCCGACTACCCGTTCAGGCCTCGCCCGTCCTACGCTCCTGCACTTCGTTCAGGGAAAACCTGATAGGTCATGTAGAAGCCACCTGACTAGCCCATGCTGCATTCCTATGTATTGTGGCTTCAGCTGTGAGATTTTTGAGAGGTATTTAGACATTTTCTACCTTTTCCTATTATCTAAAGGTAAAATTATAAATAAATGTGAAGGGTGAACTTAAAGAAAGAGGATAAAACCCTAAAGGAAGAAATTTTAGGTCCTCATGTTTGCAAGTATTTCTGATTGAAAAAGCACCCATCCATATACACACTGAAAACACATCAAGGCCAAAGGTGTCCTTCTTCACTCCTCTTTTCCCCTCCAAATTTGCAGATCATTGCCTTTCCTCATTAACCTCTCACTTGCCCTCTCCATATCCTTTCACAAACCGTTTGCAGGGTTTTTTTTTAAAGGCAAGAGCAAAGGAAAAAATTCCTAGAGAAGGCAATGTTGACAGTGGCAAGAGAGGCCAAAGGCCTAGAGAACAACAGAGGAAGGGTGGGAAAGCAAATAGGTTTGAGCCTGTAAACACTAAAGAATTGACAACCTCTCCTACTACAGTTTCATATTTCCAAGAGGTAGGTGTTGAACCCTTAGTTAAACTGAGGCGGGGGGGGGGGTGAATCAGTTTAACACATACGTAAACTTTTATAACTTTTTATTAAAACTTGTTTACACCTTCATTTCATGTTCAACTTAATATGTGAGTAATCATAGAATGTGAGCAGCAAGTATTAGTGTAATGTAATAGCAGCAAGTATTAAGCAGATGATATAAACCATATCAACACATACACATCATGCACAGGGACACCAGATATAAGTGGAAACCCATAAAGGGAGAAAACCACATCTTATTATTGTTGTGATGCAAAGGAAACCTCCAACTCCCTCTCACCACTGATTTTCTGCAGGCACCAACCTACAGGAGGCTCCTACCTCCATTCTGCAAGCTACAACTTGCAAGGAAGCTCCAACTCCCATCAATTTTTCTGCAAGCACCAACCTATAGGAGGCTCCTACCTCAGTCAGCTACAACTGACATATATCAAGCTACAACTTGATAGGGAAGCTCCAACTTCCTTACTCTTTCAAAAGAAAAACACTTGTTGATTTACCTTGGATATCAGCTCTATTATGTACCTTCTCTTCTGTTGTTCATCAGCCCTCATAACTTTCCTATATCATCTCTGCATCTTCTCGGATTCTCTATCAACTTCACCTTCTTCTCTGCTAAACTCCTCCTTCTTTTCTGCCTCACGACTTCATTTCTCCATTCTTTTTCCTCACTCTCTCTCTGACCTCTCTATGCATATCAAGATGATATTATTTATAGAGATTTTCTTATGACTGTCTGTATTCCTCAGGGAATTCGAAATGAATAGCCATACCTCTTAGCCTTCAGCCTTCTCATTTATTTTCTAGCTCACTCAAAAAAATATAAGTGTATGTACTAATTTTAATATTACAGTGGGATTTTGTTTTCTTTCGGAGACTTTCCAATGCATCACAAACAATAAAAATCAATTACAACATTTACATTCACATTTTTGGTTACATAAAAAACAGTTTCACTCAGCCCATTTTTGGTCTTTGGCTTTGTTGGTTTTGTCTTTTCTGCTGCTGTCAGGTAACTGTCCTGCATACATCTGTTTACTGCTATTTTGTGCACCTGCGCATGTACACCTGTCAAGCTCACAATCTCATTCCTGTGCAACATCTGTCAACACCTGTTCACTACAATTTTGAATCTGTTGGATATATAACAGTTTTACCATTTTAGTTCCCAATAACTCTCACAGTCTTGTGCATATAAAAATGCCTTTCCAAAATTTGATCCAAGTTACTTCCAAAATCTGGGCAGTTTAATATTCCATTTCCTGTGCTGGCAATTTAATTAAATACCCCAAATAAAATCAGAGTCTGGCAAATTCAATGATATATCTGTCTTCCTTAAAGTTTCAAATTTGAGGTTTAAATTAAAACTCTCTGATGGTCATAACGCAGCAATCTCCACTCTGCCTCTTTATGAAAACCCCAATATATATATCTATATATATATATTCGTTTCCCAAAACAAAGGTTATAACATATTAATAAGCCAACATATCATTCTGACCCATTAAACTTGAATATACGACAATACACAATCCCTTTCATGCGAGGTTCGGCTTATCATACAATATATATCACACACACACACACATATATATATATATCTATATATATATATATACTGCCATACATATGTATTCACCAAACGAGCATTATGAACATTAATAGACCGTGGCTTACGTTAGACCCCTCAATCTTCAATGACTAATTATCAATGTATTAATGTTTTGTGCAGTCCACATGCGCAGCCCTTTAATCAGATGGTTCAACCATAGTATAACCCTATCACGCATACATATCGAACCACCAACGCTAACATTTGAAAGTTTCAGGCCCCACAGCTTCATAAACCCTTCTTTTATATTTGTCGATGCGACTAATCGCAGCTGAATTCTTCCGATTGCGATTGGATCCTTTGTAATTGGCCCGATGCAATTGATCACAATCGCATCCTTCTATGGCATGTTCCGATGTTCCGCCCTTTTTCCGATGTGATGGCATGCCTTTTAAGCCGGACTTCAAACACATATGAGTCACCGTTCATAAACACATCGGGTCCGGAGCTCAATCACACTCGAAACTTTTGTTAACAAGTTTCGATGCCATAAGTCTCTCCGATGCGATTAGTTAGGGTCCCACAAGGTTAATAAAACTCTTCTGTCCATTTTATTTGTTATATTATATGTGTTTGCCAATGGTTTAAAACCAACACCAATTCACGCTTCATAAACCTTGATTTTGATATTCGAGTTCCTAGGTATTTTAATGTGCACCCCATACTTATTTTAATTCCTGCAAGGTTCGACTTGTCACATATATATATATATATATATTTGTCTTTATATAAAACCAAACTCCATAAAGTTGCAACAACTATGTTCATGCATGAGTATTATTTACTCAAACTCTATGGTTTAGACCATACAATAAGGTCCTCGGTACTATCATTTAATATTTCATTAATATATGCTTCGGCCTCTATTCATATGCTTGTCCAAATATTAAAGTCTGCGGCCTTTTATTAGAACCCTGGTATTTATGAAAAAGCACCCAATGTCAACATAAAATAACAATAAGTCGATTGGGCCCCACGGAAACGTACCTTATATTAAGTTTCATACATCGCGCAATCGCGATGGCCGTTGATTCCAAACACTAGCTATCGGATGGCCCAGAGTGTTATTGCGTTATTTTTCCTCCCGATCTTTAATGCGCCCAAATCGCGTGATAAAAATGGTTTTACCAAACCGCCTGAGGCCACGCATCGCACAAATACTTAGATCACGTTCCAAAAATAAAATCCACTTACCAAGTTTGGGGCCACGCGATACTACTGGTATTGGAGCTCCGGTTTTACTGTTCATCCAAGGTTCCATTAACTCATGGTTCCGATTTATTCATTCGTTTGTTAACTCTGTCTCCGCCTTTGAGTTCGCATTCAACTTTTGTTAATATTGTGGCTTTATCACTTTTCTTCTGATTTCTAGTTCCGCCCTTTTAAATAACTATCTTCCTCTGTGTTAACCCTATGGTGTGACTTCACCAGTATCGACCACAGTGTTCAATGGCTTGACCATCGTATGATTCAACCATACAAATGAGATATTTAAACCTTCGAATTCACATTTAACGCATGCTTCCAGTTTTATATGCAAGTTAGGTGGTTCAAAGCTATAGTTGAGCCCGAATGAGATTCAACCTTATCATATACAAAACCTCTACACAGAGATTCATTCGAAGCATTTCCCATACAGTTATCACTGTGCCATCACCTGATTTCACAATTTCCTTTGTGGGTTCATTGTATTAGACTGTAATTTCCTTATTATATATATAACCTCACACACTACACTCCACTCTAAATCCATGTATAGAGTTAAACATAATTGCACATAGGATCCATTTATACTCCCAATTACAGAGTCTCATCATACTCATGCAATGCTAAACAATTCCTCCCATAGATACAAATGAATCCACTTGCAAACACTTCTTCTTGTCTTGGCAGAACTTCTTCTTCTCTTAATTATTCCCCTTTTTCAAAATCCAATGGCCCTCCTTCTTTCCTCACTACTCTGCACCTTGAATAGCTCTCTGCTTCTTTGTTATCCTCTGCTCCTTGACTGATGCTACTCCTTACTTACCTTTTTTCTGTCTCTACTGCCTCTCTTTTTGTTTCCTCTTCTCCTTGACTGATGTTTTTGGTGCTCCTCCTTTGTCATCTCCTTTGCCATCAATGACAACATTTCCAATAGTAGGATGCTATGACTTCTATGAAAAAGTACAAAGAGTCCAAAGTCACTCTCAGTTGACCACACTTTTTGTCCTTAACCTCCATGACCACCAAGTACATCTAGCTGGAGTGAATTTTGAGCTGACCACCAATGCAATCTCTATGGCCATTGGAATACCTTGCATGGGAGAAAAATGGTTCAAACAGGTGTATCTGGACCTAAGCCATTATCAACCCTTCTTAAAACCAAGATGCCAAGATGATTGCAAAACTATTTTCCCCTTTTCTCATTTGTTGGACAGATATGCTCCTTTAATGAAAATCATTATGAAATACTTCACCTGTGAGGGTATATTTTCTAGATTGTACTCTTACCACATAAGACTGCTCATGCATTTCACTAGGGCCAAGCTGTTACATTTTCCCTACTACCTTTATAAAATTATTGATAAAATGTCATCCATTGTGCAAAGGAGACATCCTTCACAGAAAATTCAAAGTCTTTTCCACCATTCCCTCATGAAAATGATTGTGTTGCATCAATTAGAGGAACAGGGTATCCCATGGAAAGTTTCCATTGCCCATGGTGTTTTCACAAATCCACAGCCTCTCCCTCTGAAAATTTTACCCTCATCATCCCATCCACCTTCCTCCACTCCTCTATCAACTCCCACTAACCATGATTCATCCTCTTCACATGAATCTTCTCCCCAAACAAACCTCCCTCTTTCACCTTCTCCTAAAAACTCAGAACATGAAGAAAGCAGTGAAAAAGAGGAACATGGTAGTAAAGAAGAAAATGACAGTCAAGAGGAAGAAAAAAATAATGAGGGAGAGGAAAATTAAAGTGAAGAAAGTAATTATGATGAGGAAGAGGACAAAGAAGAAAGTGTTGATGAAGAATAAAGCAGTGACAAAGGCAGTGAACCAAAAAGTAAACAAGAAGACAAAGGTAGTGAGCTAGATTAAGATGAAGAAACCCATGATAGTCCAGGGACAAAGGCAGATTTTGATGAGAAAAATAGTGAAGGTAAAGAAGAAAACAATGAGCCCAATAGCAGTGATAAAAGGAGTAGTGACAAAGATGAAAATAGCGGTCAAGAAGAGACATAGTTTGAAGGAAATTGCAGTGGGAAAAACAGTGAATACAATGAGCCAGACAACGGAGAAAAAGACAAAGAAAGTGTTGATAAGGAAGAGGGCAGTGACAAAGGTAGTGAGCCAAATATTGAGGGAGAAACAGATGAAGAACAAACCAAGACAGGTGACAGTCATGAAGAAGAAAATGATAGTCAAAATGAAGGAGAAACTAATGAAGATGCCTCTAACAGTGACCCCACAGAAAATGCAAGCAATGATATTGAGATTGAAGATGATGGAAAAAAAGAGGCAGATTATGAAGACAAAGATAGTAGTGAAGAAAAGGCAGATGAAAGCAATGATAATAAGGATTCCAATTATGAAAACAATGAAGACGCAGGGACATAGGAAGAGTTTGAAAGTGAAGATAGTGGGACAAATAATGAAGACATTGGACCAAACAGTGAAGGGGCTAATGACAGTAATAATGAAGAAAACCTAATGACTAATAGCCCTAAAAAAAGTGACAGCAGTGATCCCATGAACTCAAAGGGCAGCCCAGAGGATGAAAATGCACCAAGCAGTGACGAGGACACCTCTAACCATGACAACAAATAAAATGACAATGTAAATTATAATGTTACAAACATGGAGGATGACAATGCAGAGGACATGGAGGAAGATGACAATGATGAAAATCAAGGTAGTGATGCTGGCATGGGAGGAAATGAAAGTGCCTCTCAATAAGGTAGTCAAGAATAAAAAGAATAAAACACACATACAGGGGACATTACTAAGGACAAAATCACTCTCAATGTCACCAACGACGAAGATATCCAGATGAAACTTATTACACCTTTCCCTCTTACCTATAAAAGAGGAGAGAGGCATGTGTTTACTGCCTCCAAAGGGCAAGGGGCCATGCCATCCTCCTCAACTTAGAAGATTAACAAAGGTAAGAAAAAATTGGAAGAAGAAGAGGAAGATCATGAAGAAGAAAGATATTTTGAACTTATTCACATAGATAGTGAGGATGAGAATGAAACAAGAATTTCAAACTCCCTCCTCCAAGACAGGAATGCACAAATCAAGGACTTGGAAGCTGAATTAGAAAGAGAAAAATATGTCATTCACTTCTATCAGATGCAAAACAAGAAAATGAGTGCCCAATAGGCCATCCATGAAACAAGAACACTCAGGTACTAGAAAGAGCCTCAAAGGGCACATGTGAAGTTGGAAGAGTTCATGGGCACTTATGAAGAGAGTGAGGATGAAGAAGGTCAAACTAGAAGGAGACCTAGAACTATGTGTCTAAGGAAAGAATTAGAAAATTAAAGGGAAGAAGAATCAACCCAAGCAGAACAACTTTCTCTCCATGAACTTCTTGCAATATAAATTGAACATGATAGGTAATCATGGCTTGAGAGGGCCAACATACAAAGAAGAATGACCAAGCATTATGCCCAAAGAAACCAATTTGCAAGGAAAAAACTCAAAAAGGCCCAAATTGAGATCCAAGCACTAAAAAAGGAAAATACCCAAGCTAACCTTAGTATTTTGGCTCAATATTCTCTATAGGTCTCCCAAGACCCATGAGGAATACTTCCACCAAATTTGGGAGAATTAAGACAAGTTTTTGTTTTTTGCAAATTTTGAGGCTAGGAGCACAACACACCTGGTGCTACGCTCTTTTTCAGAGCATCTTCAGGAGGAAAGGCTTCTTTTTTGGGTTCCTCGTCACTCATATAACATGCTCAAAAAGTTTCAGATCAATTTGAGTTGTTTTGGTCCCCCAAAAGGGTAAAAAACACATGATTTTTCATCATTCTGCCTGTTTTTCAGGACATGTGCTACGCTCCTACCAGTTTTGGAATTTTCACTTTTTGGATAGGTTTCAGAGGTCCTATTGGAGAACCAAGGGTAGATCTGGAAAGTAGACTTCAAGGGCTTTCCAATGAACCATCACGAAGCCTTTTCCAACATTGGGAAGGTGTTATAGCATCATTTTTCACCTTCATATGATTCATGATTGCTTTTATGGCTTTGGGCACCCATTCCTACAGACTTGAACAAAATTCACTAAAAAACAGTGTTAAAATTCCCATACGCGGATATGGCAGACTTTTCCGCGTGTATACGCGAGTCCACATGTACTTTTCCGCGTATGCCATTAAAAATCATTAAAAAATATATTAAAATTCCCTATTTTCGGGCTGGGTTGATGGTTACTCTGGTAGTTCAACCACCCCAGCACGTGGCCAACTGTTTCCAACTCATTGAAACTACTTTGAGGGAGTATAAAAGCCCCTCATGTGTATGGCCTAAGGGAGAGAGAAATTTTATAGACATTATACTCTGTTGGAATCCCAATTCAAGTCTGATTCCCCGTGCCTCCTGCACTTTCCCACATTTATATCAGGAAACCCTTGTTTCCTAGAGATGTTCATCCATTTATATGCCATCTCGAGTGCACAAGTCTTGGAAGAATCTCAGCGAGGCAAGGGTGGGACGAATCCGGACGACGGTCTGCTCGAAGATCGTGGAAGGATTCAGGTGATCTCTCCACTTTTACTACTGTACATGTTGTTCATAACAATGAAGAACCATCTTGTTCCTGAACTCGTATGTTAATGTTTATCTATATGTGTGAAAAGATTATCATTTAAGAATTTATTATGGTTTATATAATGTTTCACATAGATTGCACTAACGTTTAGGAGAAATATATGTTGTACAACTAGGTTTCCGTGCACGTTCTTTCTTATTTTCTAGGTTGAAGGCGGAAGGAGAGTTGCTAGGGGTTTGGACCCCGTGGGATCTACATCGAACGTAGGACTACGGGTGAGTCCTGCTATCGTTGTTAACTAGTTTTTTGCATTCAAGTATGGTTGTGTGTGAGTCCTTCTGAATAGCATGCCCTGCTCTGTGGAGGTTTAGACCCAACAAACCTCTAGGGTGATTTTCCCCGAAACAGAACTGGAAACTCCGCTGGGGACCACATTTTTGTGATTCCCCTGTTGGGTGGTTTCAGCTATTTTATAGGTTTCCAACAGTTTTAACTTTTATTTCCAGTCCAGTTAACTTTTTCTTAGTCAGACTGAAGTCCTGGTTTCTTATCCAGGCTTGATCTTTTTTAATTTTCATTATTTACCTTTGCATATGCGGGTTAGTCTGTACACAGACGCGTATACACGCAGTTTTTGTTAAAGGGAGTCGCGTATACGCGGGTTTCCTTTAGCACAGTCGCGTATGCACGCTTGTTTCTAAACTGTCCAGTCACGTATACCTAGGTCAATTTTGAAATTTTAGGTTTTTTGGCTTTTTGGCCTTGTCTGCCTGTGGAGGCCTGTTCCTACAGTGTCTTTGAATCCTCTGGATTGTGTAGAAAGTGGTCTTTGGTATTTTCTCTCTCTGGTTTGGTTGAAAACTAGCTTATTTGGAAAAAGTTTGTTTCTTGTGCTTGCATTTCTGGTTTGAGTACCAAGATATCTTTCTGGGGATTCTTGGATGTTCTGCTTCATCAGAATAGAGAGCCTCTGCTCATTTACACTTTCCTACCTTTGTGTCTTGCGTTGTGCTTCGATTTTTGCCCATCGTTTGGTTGGTTTTCTTGAGTTCAATTGACTTTCTCTTGTTGCAATTTTTTGAAGAGTCTGTTTAGGTTCTTTGAAGTTTTTGTTTGCTACAAGGTTATACTATTCTTCTAGGCTGAGTGTTTGAGTTTCTTGTCTTCTTTTGCTCGTATAAATCTTGCTACTAGCTAGCCCTATAAGATTTAGAGCATTTTTGAAGTTTTGGCTTGAAATTCAGAGTTGTTTGGCTTGGGATTTGGTAGTCTTCTTGGTCTTTTCGAGCTCTTCCTTTTTATAAAACTCAAAAGCTCAAAAAACATTTGTTTTTTCCTTTGCTTTTGTTTCGCATTTTTGTTTTCGTTTTGTTATATCTGTTGAAGCTTTGTTGAGGTTTCTTGCTTTTGGTTTTCGACTTGATTTTGGAAAGGAATTGTCATTGGTTTCTTCCTCTTGTTTCAAGCGTTTTTGGTGTCTTTATATTAAGAGTTTCTGATTTTGGGAACTAGCTTTCTGGACAACCAAAAAGAGATAAAACTGAAGGATCTTTGGGAAATTTCTCTCTGCTTTAGTAGATTTTGCATCTTAGAATTTGCATGCTCTTAGCGATTTGCATCAGGTGTACTTAAGCATTTAGTCATTTTCATAATTTTTGTGAGTGTTGAGTTTGTTATTTGAAAAGAAAATTAATTTTTTTTTTAGTCTCGTAGAACCTGTATAGAAGTTGCTTTTCATCGAAAGACAATAACTGCATTTGCATGTAGTTTGGTTTTTATTAATCTTTTTTCCTGTGTCAAAACACCACAAGTTTCATTTCCGTATCCCTTTGACTTAACATAACGGCCAATTAAAATAAGCGATATAATTTAAAAGAAACTAGCAAGTTTATTAAGTGTCATACACCAACTAGCTGGGTTGTAGGGCCTTGGATTAGGTGAGTGGAGAGTTAACTCTCCAAGGCCGCTCAAACAAAACATAGAAGTTGATTAATTGAGCGAAATCCAACTCCGTTAGGTGGACCGGGAAAGCTCTCCTCCAGAGAGTCAAGTGCGAGGGGAAGTGAAGGCTGAGAAGAGAGATACCCCCTCTCTGATTTGCTGAATCTGACCTCAAGACCGTTCCGCCCGGCTTCTGACACGGATTGGTGCCCATAGTTGCCACTCCTAGGTTCCACATAGGTGACTGCGGGGGGGAATACCCATGGTACCTGAGGCAGACGTTGCATCACTTTCAACAGTACTTCTGGGGGGTGCCCTTGCGAAGCTTGGGTACTTGAGCCGGCAAAGGCTGTCGTTAGGAGGTCGGCGTAACTGTTTCTGATACCTTCGCTAGCAGGCCTGGGCTGTAATTATCCCAGACTATTTTTGGGAGGTCCTATTTTTCGCTTTCTTGTATTTTGGTGTCCGGTCCTAATCACCCGAAGCGGAAATACCTGAAGGTTGTTTGCTTGATTGTATCTCAGGGATTTCTTTTTATAGTGAGTGATTTTTTCTCCTAGCTTTCTTAGCTTTATATTTTTTGAGTCTAATTAAATTTTTTTAAAGTGGCTGATCAAGTGCCTCATCGATCGAGGAGAATCCGGGGGTTATCTCCCGAGAGTCCAGAGCCTTCTTCAAGAAGGCGTAGGAGTGATTTAGCAGGTGGGTACCACCCTATGACATCTGACGCAGTGGAGAGAGATCCTCCACAAGGGTCTGAAGGTTTCGTAGCTGATTCTGGTATTGGTTCCGAGAGGAGCGTTCCGCTCACCTCGCGAGTTTTATTTCCACACAAAGAAGAAGTTCAAATAAAGGAAGTACCTGAACCATCAGTGTCACTTCCATCTCCTCTTCCTCATGATTATCCGTTCGTTTTTTAATACATTGGACCTGAGTTAGAGAGACCGAAAGATCCTCCGTATTATACATACCTTTCGATGGCCACGACTGGGAACACAGCTTCTGCTGTGAGTGCTGCAGGCATTCAGACTCTTGCTTATGTTGAAGGAGGGGGCACTATTGCTATATCTACGATTGCTTCTAGCACTGCTGTGTTTGGCTCTGGCTTTACCCAAGCACATGCTTCCCAATCTGGTCCCTTCTGTTTTGGAATGCCCACTAGTGGGATTCCTTCTTTTTCCTTTTCCGCTGTTGCAACTGGATCTACACCCATGTCTTCCATGGCTAGTGGGTCAGCTTCTTTTCAAGGGTTCCCCTTCGGAACTGGACATATTCCTAGTTCGAATCCTTCTTTAGGGTCCTTTCCGTTTACTTCACAGACCCAGAGTTTCAACCCTTGGTCTGGAGGTCAGAGTTCGACTACTTTTACAGGTTGGAACCCTGTATTTACTACAGCGGGGGCAGGGAATCAGTTCTATGCTAGTCACCAAGGGAATGCTTCTTTCCCTTCATTGAGTGCTTATCAGACCTTTTCCCCTCTTTCTAATGCCTGGAACCCCTATCAGGGGCTTTCCTCTTCATTTCATACTTCAGTGGGGGGAACTGGTCTGGGTTTTGGTAACTCTGCGTTGGGAGGAGGTTCTTCTCCTTTTTCTATGAGTCCTTTTTGGCAACCTGGTGCCTCATCAAATCCAGGGTATTCTTTTCAGAATGTTGGGAATTCATCCTATCAAGGATGGAATCCTCAGGCTCCGCCTCGTTTACCTTTTCTGGCAACGTTAAACTTGCCAGATCTGTCGAAATTGACTACTGATCCGATCCGTTATAGTCCGGGGTGGCCTCCGGTTCCCACCAAACTTCCTTCAGACATTCGAAAGTTTGAAGGCAAGAATGGCGAATATCCGGCTGATCACAGCACAACCTTCCATTTATGGTGTTCTTCTAACTCCCTGATCGATGATTCGATTAGGTTAAGATTGTTTCAACACACCCTAACTGGAAACGCTACCAAATGGTATATTGAGCTAACTGGGGGCAGTTTTGCTACATTTGGAGAACTGGATGTTACATTTCTAAACCATTTCCAGTTTCCAGTCCGATATGATGTCGGGACTGAACTCCTAGCTAATTTTAAACAGGACGATGCAACCCACATTTCTGACCATATTCAGGAATGGCAGAGAAGGAAGAGGCTTATTAAAGCTCATATTCCGGGTGAATTCCTTTTGGAATGGTTTCTAAAATATTTGCAGTCAGATATTTCAAAGGATGTATCCCTCTCAGGGGTATTTTCCGAGGAGCAGGCCATTTTTAGGGCCCAGCAGTTGGAACTGATATATTCTCGGTCTGGGGTCCTCCATAAATATCTGCCCAATTCTCCTCGCTCCAAATTAGATTTATCCAAAACTAAGCCTGGTCCTTATGGTGACAGACTGATTGGATCGATCAATAGTGGTGCAGCCAGCCTGCTTACTCAATTGCAGCAGTTGTCTTTGCAATCTACTCCTTCTGGTCAGGTTGTGCCTGCTGAGTCATCACCTTCCCAATCTTTGTCCATAAATGTTGTCCAAGCTTCTGATCCCAAAGGAAATCAACAATCCGAAGGGAAGAAGAAGGGACGAAATAATAAGAAAAAGGGCAAGAACGGGAAGGGTAATGCAAATAAAACCAACGAGCATGTTGGTGAGGGTCCAAAGGAGAAAAGGAAAGTGAAGTTTCCATGCAAGCTGTGTGCTGGAGACCATCTTACGCACCTTTGCCCTAAAATTCAGGATGCGCAGTGCTTGTTAGCTCAGCAGGGTTCTTCTAGTTCCCAGGCTGTGTTAACAAACCCTTTTCCCCAAGGGCAACAGTTAGTTTTTGGCGCGAATCAAAATCCTGGGGCTTCCTCTGGGGGCACCCAGGAAGGGGAAATTCCATCGAACATATTCATGATGAGTGCTCACGTGGATGTCGCTACGAGATCCCGTGATTATGGCGGAGAAGAGTCTTCGAAAGCTAAGGATACTCCTGATGCTACTGAGCCGCTTCACATTACAAATCCTACTGTTGAGTCTATGCCTCGGATGCCCAAAGCATCTACTAAGCGGTCGACGATTAATCCAAATGCTAGGGCTGCCCAGAACTACTCTATTGTGGAAGATCTGGTGTAGAGTCCTTGTGCTATGTCGGCTTTAGAGGTGCTCCAGTCTTGTCTGGATCAGCGCAGTGATTTTCTCACTGCCATTGGGGCTATTGATCCGAAAAATTATCTTCTGATTACTTTTGATATGTCTAATTTTAAGAAGAGACTCCCCCATCATATGGCTTTTCATATCAAATCATCGTACCGGAAGTGCAACATCTTTCGGACGGTCGTTGATGAGGGTGATTCCACATGCGTGATGTCTCTCACATGTTGGAAGACGATTGGATCTCCCAAAGCTGTTCCATCTACCACTCTTCTGACTGCGTTTGATGGTCATTCTCACAGACCGCATGGTATTGTCCCAGCTTTGCCTATCTGTGTTGGGGGAAAAACTGTGAATATAGAGGTTGAGGTAGTTGATGCAAACTTGGACTACAACCTTCTGTTGGGGAGAAACTGGATTTATGAGATGGATGCCATTGCATCCTCATTATTTCGGATTATTTGTTTCCCTCACGAAGGGAGGATTGTTACAGTGGACCAACTGGACTGTCCTCCTGTAGACCCGAATGCGTCCACTGACTCATCTGTTCCCAAGTTGGATAATACCAAGGCACCTGTTGAGAATTTAGGAGTTGGAATTTATTCTTCCTTGATGGGTAATTTTGATATTCCTCCTCCTTCGGTTCATATTAATGCAATTTCATCCTCCAAGGCCTCTCTTCGAAGAGAGTTCTTCAGAACTCATTATTTTTCAGACCCTTGGACCTTACCTTCCCCTACTGCCACATTAGCGGAAGGTCAAGTGGGTGGAATGGCATTTCCAATGTCTGTAGCTGAGATTGCTTATCAGTCTATTGTTGACTCTGCAGAATCCATCCCAGCTCCTCTCTCACCGGAAGATTTGGATGGAGATGTGGCTCCGGCTTGGACACTTAGTTCTTCTTCTGCCCAGGATTGCCTTGATACCACTCTTCCATCTGAAGAGGCCATCCTGGAAGCTATGACTGGTATAGATAGACTGTGGGATGATTTGCATCATCGGTCTTACTTTTTACCTGATTTGAGCGAAGTTGAAACGAGTTTTCCAAGTCCTCCATCTCCTGGTCCTGTTCGCCCAGTCCTGAACCCTTTAGCACCAACACAGGTTTATGCTGAAGGGAACATGGCTGTGATTTCTCCTACTATCCCGGTGAACATTTCCAGGGATCCCAATATTATCGAGAATGTCTTCATCGGAGCTGAATGTTCCCGTGAAGAGATTCAAATTTACACCAAGCTCTTTAAAGAGTATAGGGATGTATTCGCTTGGTCTTATGAGGAAATGCCTGGTATAGACCCATCTATTGTCCAGCATGAGATCAAGACGTATGAAAACGCTAAGCCGGTGAGGCAAAAACTTCGTCCGGTCAATCCTAGGAAAGCAGCAGCTATCAAAGCTGAAGTTGAAAAGCTGCTTAAGGCGGGATTCATTTTCCCTGTTCCTCTGACTGAATGGGTTTCAAACCCCGTTCCCGTAGATAAAAAGCAAGGAACGATTCGAGTGTGCATCGATTTCAGAGACCTAAATAAAGAATGTCCTAAAGATAATTACCCCACACCATTTATCGATCAGATCATTGACGAGTGTGCCGGTAATGAGATTTTCTCCTTCATGGACGGTTTCTCCGGATATAATCAGATTACTATCCATCCTGAAGATCAACATAAGACTGCCTTTATTTTTCCCTAGGGTACTTTTGCATACAAGAAGATGCCTTTTGGTCTTAAAAATTTTGGGGCTACGTTTCAGCGGGCCATGTCATATGCCTTCCACGACATCAAAAAGATTATCGAGGCGTATTTGGATGATTTAGCTGCTCATTCTCGAAAGAGGATGGATCATCCTGCTCACCTCCATCAAATATTTGAACGGTGTCATTTCTATAAGATTAGTTTGAATCTGAACAAGTGCGTTTTCGCAGTTACATCCAATCGGTTATTGGGATTCATTATGTATAGGGAAGGGATTAGGATAGATCCCTTCAAGGTTGAGGCAATACTTCGGTTGCCTCCCCCGTCCTCTGTTCGTCAACTTCAAAGTCTACAAGGAAAGTCTAATTTTCTTCGGAGATTTATCGTAAATTATGTTGAAGTTACCAAGGGATTTATGAGATTGTTGAAGAAGGGAGTTCCATTTCTTTGGGATGACTTTGCTCAACGCTCATTCGATGCTTTGAAAAAAGCATTGACCTCTGATCCTTTATTGAGTCCACCTGATTATAGCAGGGATTTCCTTTTGTATCTGGCAGCAGCAGAATCTACTATTGGTATGGTTCTGGTTCAGGGAGATGATGCTCTTGCTGAGCATGTTATTTACTATCTTAGTCGAGGCTTGGTAGGACCTGAACTCCGGTACACTCCGATAGAAAAGTTAGCTTTGGCAGCTGTTCATGCTGTGCAGCGACTCCGGCATTACATTATTCTACGAAAAACTTAGGTTTTGGCAGCAGCCAATCCATTTCAGTTTTTCCTCAGTAGGCGAGTGATTGGGGGAAAATACAATAGATGGATTGTGATTTTACAGGAATTTGATCTTGAGTTTATGTCTGCCAAGTCCAAGAAATCATTGGTTTTCGCGGAATTGATCTCCGAGTTGCCCTGTGGAGATGAGATTGTTTATGATGAATCCTTCCCGGGTGAACATTTATTTCTTATCTCTTCACTGGATCCTTGGTATGGAGATATAATTGTGTATCTTCAGAGTGCGAAGTTTCCCTCTACTTTTTCGAACGATGAGCGTCGTAAGTTGCGTCACTTGGCTAAGAGTTACTTGATCATTGGTGATGCATTATATCGTCGAGGGGTTGATTCAATCCCGAGACGTTGCTTAACTCTCGAAGAAGCTGAGGCTGTGCTGAATGATTACTACAGTGGAGCTTGTGGTGGTCATTTATCTGGGCTTGCTACAGCCCAAAATATCTTGCGTGCTGGGTACTTTTGGCCTTCGATTTTCAAAGATTGTATGGAGTCGGTCAAAAAGTGTCATCCATGTCAAGTTTATACTCGAAAAATGCGCGCTCATCCAGCTCCTCTTTTTCCAGTAATTACTGTCGGTCCCTTTACAAAGTGGGGTATTGATTATAGTACTTGTAACCCGCCTTCGGCTAAAGGTCACAAGTACATTATTGTAGCAGTAGACTACTTTACGAAGTGGGTCGAGGCTATGCCTACTTTTTGGAATGATGGTGAGACTGCAGCTATTTTTCTTTTCAACTAGGCTATTGCTCGTTTTGGTATTCCTAGAGAGATTGTCACTGATCATGGCAGTCATTTTTAGAATAGCATGATGGCTGAGTTGGCTCTAAAATTGGGTTTCCGGCAGGAGCATTCATCTCCATATTATCCTCAATCCAATGAGCAAGTGGAAGCCATGAATAAATCCTTGAAGACAATTCTTCAAAGGACAATTGATAAAGCTAGATCCAACTGGCATATTATGCTATATCCTGCACTTTGGGCATATAGGACATCAGTAAAAACTGCAACTGGCTTTACTCCGTTTCAGCTAGTGCATGGGTTGGAATCCGTATTTCCCATTGAATGTGAGATTCCTTCTCTTAAATTAGCTGTTGAACTTCTTCCTGAGACTTCTAGTCTTGAAGAACGGCTCCTTCATCTGGAACATCTCGATGAGCAGCGTCGAGATGCCGCCACGATGAATGAAGAACATAAAAACCGAGTTAAAGTTCAGTACGATAAGGCGGTTAAGCCTAGGGTTTTTTCGGAAGGTGACCTTGTTTTGGTCTATGCCCAAGAAAAAGATACCCTGGGGGTAGGAAAGTTTAAGTCTATGTGGTATGGCCCCTTTATCGTTAAAAAATTCCTTAAGAAAGGAGCATATACCTTGGTTGATTTTGAAGGGAACGAGTTGCCGGAGCCTAGAAATGGGCTCTATTTGAAAAAGTATTATGCCTAGGCTTCGGCCTAGCATGTTGCTTTTGTATATAGTAGTTTTGCTTTGTACATATCTGGTTTTTCGATTTTTGATGGGATGGTGATGTTTTTGATCTGCTTTAGCAGGTTGTGTCAGATGTCATGAGTCACTTTTGTTTCGCCGATGGTGATAGTAGACACACCCAGAACTTAGCTTCCGCGGCTTGGGTGCTCCATTATCCATCCGGTCAGCTGTTAGTATCAAGAGGGGTCTGCATTGGTCTTGCTTCCAATAATATAGCAGAATACACTGCAGTTGTTTATCTACTCTCGGAGGCAATATCTTTGGGTGTTGATTCGTTAGTAGTTTTCTTGGACTCTCATCTGGTGGTGTCGCCATTGAACAATACTTATCGGGTTCGAGATCCATTTTTACTCCGGTTGTTCTTGAGGGTACGTTTGTTACAAAGATCATTTCAATTTTTAACTTTCATTCATATTCCTCGAGCTGACAATTGGTTGGCAGACTCATTAGCTAATCAAGCAATTGATTGGCATATTAATCATTCCATACAATAAACTTTAATCATCAAAAACATCATACATTTTGATACATTTGTTACATCACATCAAACATCGCTGTATATATATCATCAGAGTGTTCAAAACTATACAAAAATTTGGATCCATAAGTCATACAAAAATTTGGGCTTATGCCCGATCATGTTCAGTCTCAAAAAATATGCAGTCATCTAATACATCATATCTATCTACTCTTGAGGTCCCTACCCAGAAGTGGTGTTCCTATAGAACACGATCGCGGTGGCTACACGGCGAAATAACCGTACCCAGTCACGGGGTACTCCTACCACCTGTCTCTGGATGGCTTCAGGCAGATCTTCCACGGCAGCCATAGGTACTTGGCGGGTTAATCCCTCCAAGTTCCTCTGTACAGCCTGGAGGGTTCTGTCTAGATCTAATGTATCCGCTTCGCCCCTGCGACGCTTATGTCTTGGGCATCCCTCAGGTCGAACTGGTCCAATATATGTTTCATGATCATTTTACATTGTAAGTCATTTGAATCCAATCAAAAACATGTTTGTTTTTCACATTTTTTCATACATATTGAAAAAATCCAAAAAAAAATTTATAAGTCAAAAATTAAAACTTACCGACTGTACCCCATGCTGTGCCTGGTGGCAGGACAAGATCTGGATCGCCACGAAAGTCCATCCCAGCATAGGTATATTCATCCACAGCGATGATTTGTTCTCTCCACCATTGGAAGAACTCATCATCCCAAGTAGTCCGAGGAACTTCACTTCCCCCCAATCTCTTCATCATGTTTGCCCAGCGGGCAATTCTTGGGTCTCTCGGGCTACTGATGGTAGAGATCACTCTGGGTCTTAGTACTGGAATCTTCTCAAAGAAGAATGTCATCAAAATCGTACCGTATCCAAAATGTTTTGTCTTTACTTGGCGGATAGAGGTCAATTGTTGCTTCATGTTCATCAGTAGGGCTGTGCACCAATCATATACATGAGTTAAGCATTCCACTGCTATGCTCATTTGCGTCCTGGACGCCTGGTGTAGGGAGGCAGATCCTGCCACCCTGCCAATGGTGAAAAGGAGGATTTTCATGTGCAAATCCCTTAAATCTTTGATTGCAATTTGAGTTCCAACTTTCTTGGAACCCTGTACGCAGTACACGTGGACGTAATCTTCCACGGTGAGCCCTCCCAAAGGATTACCGTGCAATTCTACTGGCTCCCCCCTTCGAGAGAGTCTAGTAATAAAATATATATCTTCCACTTCAATGCGTATGGGCATCTGATCTATAATGAAACAGTCTTCTTCTGGTTCCCAATAGTTCACGAGCATTTCGAGCAACAGGACATTACTCTTCATATTTGGCATTTTAAAAAACTTGAGTAATCCACAATTCCGAAGAATATTTAGTGATGCTTGGTTCTGCATGACTTCTTGATCAATTGCACTGTGTTCGCGCTCTCTCCATGAGATGGTCATCCTGTCAAATTTCAATAATCCATTCATTAGCTACGCATTTTTTATATTGGGCTGCGCATACGCGACTTTATTTGTGCACAGTCGTGTGTATACGCGACTTGGTCATTACCAACCCGCGTATGCGCAAACCCGCATTTTTAGCAAGATCTTCTATGGTGAAAAATTCCTAAATTTTAATTTATGAACGGAAAAATGAATAGCAAGGATGGTTGATGAGCTTACCTGAGAAATTCGGTGGATTTCGACGGTCGGTTGCTCCTGATTTGACGAAAGAAGCTTTTTTCTCCAGAGCACTTTTTTCCAAATCAGCAATGTAATAATGAACCAAATATGAGGTAATTTGTCTATTTATGCCCAAAAAGTTGAAAATTTTCGCAAAAATTTGTTATGCTTATTTTTTCGATCTATCTTAAGCTGCATAACCCGGATGCTTGGAAGTGCCCAGTTTGGTATGTTTTCAGGTACATTTTGATGATTTTGAGATTTTTCCCGGTTTTTGATCCATGATTACCGACTCGTCACGGCAGGTATATGATCTTCACTGGCATATAGGTTAGGGAAATCACTTTCCGCTGCATCTTGCATACTAGCCTCCATACTGATCACTTGCCATAGGGTCAATCCCATCAGGTCATGACTATTACACCCATTTCACTCGCCGATTATTTAATCATGACTTGATGGTAGAGCCTTCCTTTACATGGGCTTCTTAGTTAGTTCCTCGCTATCACTTGTTGCCCATGCTGCGTTTTATGTAGGCTCGGGAGTCCTCTTTAGTCCCGCCATGACTTATGTGTTGAAGCTTCATTCTTCTTCTTCCTCACTATCATTTTTCTGGCTATTACCCTAGAAGCTCCCTGGTGTCGTTAAGTTGTATTACTGCATTGCATATTGGCTACTTGTTTATCCTAGCCTTTAGCCGGCTTCATTTGGACTCAATGTTTAAGCCAACTTTTGACCTTGTCTATCTATACAAGTGAACCATTGCATGCACTTAGCTATCGCGACTTGACACCCTTATACCCATGGATGGAACATTCCTCTGAGTATCGCTTACCAATTTTTTCCACCTTGCATTGAGCATAAGATTGTTCCAATCCCAGGAACTAGTGCATCTGTTTATTGATACTCATTATACCATAGCATTATTTTATTCTTTTTCAGGCTTATTATATGAAAAAGAAAAAAAAATCAAATATAACAAAAAGAGCGGGAACGGGATGTAACTTCGTGATTTCGATGGCAGTACAGTGTCAGTTTGTCACCCTTGAACAAAGCACATATACTTATATACATTTAATACATTTGGGATGGTTTTAGTTTTGACCTAGGTTCAGCCTTTACCTTGTTTCACTTGTCAGTTCTTCCCCGGTTGGTTATCTCTTCCAATCATATGGAGAGTTTGTTCTGCCTCCTGCAAGACAGACTTATACAGTGTCACTTTTTACTGCCATGGTCATCACAGAGTCGTGCTTTTGTTCAAGGGAAGTCTAGCCTGAGTCGGCCATTCTGCGGTGTCTCTTGACTCATTATTCAATCGGCCTTCCCGGTCTTGTCAGTATCATGTTCTATCACATCAGATGTTTTGGTCTTCTGCTCGTGCTGGTTTGAGAAGGTCCCCATTGACTTCTTGCTGGCGGGTTTGTCTCTTATCGACTACGACACATTGCTCTGAGAGCAAACCTAGAGCCGTACCCTGGGCCTATTTCCATCATTGATAGGTGACCTTGTGCTCGGCATTTGATCATCATCATGGGTCTTTGACTGAGTGGTTTCCCCTGTGTTCGACGTCAGCACACATTATCACACTTGGGATTCGTGCAGTACCTTGATTTCCATTTGACCCTATCGGTGGATTTCTCGCCTCTGTGTCAGTTTTCATTATTGGTTGGTTCAGAGGGTTTCTTCCGTGCGCTAGCTTCATCTTGTGCATGTCGGAAACATACTTCGGTTTTGGTTCCATCACTCTACTTCATCCGATTCCTTCCAAATCTTGGCCTGCGGGTTACACTCGCGCTGGACTGATGTGGGATGCCTTAATGCCTTCCTTCCAGCAGATCTTTTCCCATCGACTCCGACTCATTGCTCTGGGAATAAGGTCTAGAGTATTTTTGTCAGTACCTTAGGGTTTGCAGTCATCAGTGGCAAACTCTTCGCTATCGACAGTGGGGATTCATCATTGCCTCCTGATTGGTAGATTCTTTCAAGTGTTCGACTTCAACTCATTCATTCGCACTTGTTAGATTGTACTGGGGCACCTTGACACTCATTTTCATTATTGGTGGGTTGTCTCGCGTTGGTTAACGGTATTCATCATTGACCGGTAATCCAACGATTTCTCACATGGTCGACTTCAGCTCATTTATTCCCATTGTGTAGAATTCTGCCATAGTGATCGGTGAAGACCTCGGGTTGCATCAGCATTTCTCGGTTCACTTTTGACAGTCCGTTCAGTTTCTGCCAGTGATGTCGTCCACCCTTATATGTTGCAGTTATGTACAGCAGCATCTTATATGTTGGCTCCCGAGTTGCGTGATTGTACCATGAGATCTACCCTTTATGATTTGGTACTTGGAGATTCAGTTACTTATATGATCAGACATCCAGTTGCAGCATCCTTGATCAGCTTTCTATATGTGATACTTGGACATTGATTCAGGCTTATATTTCCGGGCCATGCTCAGATGATTCATTGTGTACTTTCCGTTCAGCTATACTTGTATACATGTTGGATCTATTCAGTACTTTCCATATGATGTATTTTTGGCTGAGCATGGGTATGCCCGCCTCAGCATGAGTTGACTCTCTGTTTTCTTTCATTGGTTTTTGGCAGGCTGAAATCTGGTGAAGTCCTCTCTTGTCCTTGTGAAGTTCTTTCTATGTGCATAATACATTTTGGCCATCAGATACCCCTTCTGACCTCATATATTAGGGGGCATCTATTATAGCATCATTTTTCACCTTCATATGATTCATGATTGCTTTTATGGCTTTGGGCACACATTCCTACATACTTGAACAAAATTCACTAAAAAACAGTGTTAAAATTCCCATACGCGGATATGCCCAGACTTTTCCGCGTGTATACGCGAGTCCACATGTACTTTTCCGTGTATGCCATTAAAAATCATTAAAAAATATATTAAAATTCCCTATTTTTGGGCTGGGTTGATGGTTACTCTAGTAGTTCAACCACCCCAGCACGTGGCCAACTGTTTCCAACTGATTGAAACTACTTTGAGGGAGTATAAAAGCCCCTCATGTGTATGGCCTAAGGGAGAGAGAAATTTTATAGACATTATACTCTGTTGAAATCCCAATTCAAGTCTAATTCCCCGTGCCTCCTGCACTTTCCCAGATTTATATTAGGAAACCCTTGTTTCCTGGAGATGTTCATCCATTTATATGCCACCTCGAGTGCACAAGTCTTGGAAGAATCTTAGTGAGGCAAGGGTGGGACGAATCCGGACGACGGTCTGCTCGAAGATCGTGGAAGGATTCAGGTGATCTCTCCACTTTTACTACTGTACATGTTGTTCATAACAATGAAGAACCATCTTGTTCCTGAACTCGTATGTTAATGTTTATCTATATGTGTGAAAAGATTATCATTTAAGCATTTATTATGGTTTATATAATGTTTCACATAGATTGCACTAACGTTTAGGATAAATATATGTTGTACAACTAGGTTTCCGTGCACGTTCTTTCTTATTTTCCAGGTTGAAGGCAGAAGGAGAGTTGTTGGGGGTTTGGAACCCGTGGGATCTACATCGAACGTAGGACTACGGGTGAGTCCTGCTATCTTTGTTAACTAGTTTTTTACATTCAAGTATGGTTGTGTGTGAGTCCTTCTGAATAGCATGCCCTGCTCTGTAAAGGTTTAGACCCAACAAACCTCTAGGGTGATTTTCCCTGAAACAGAAGGCCTTAAAAACACTGTTGTAAGAAGACCCATTTTTCCTGTTCCTATGCTACGCTCCTGGCATAAAATTTCATTTCAAAACACAGTGCTATGATCATGTGGTTGAAAAGTAAAAATGTTTGTTTGGAAAGTTTTATGAGGCTTTTCAGAGCCTAAAGGTCAATTTCTTTGCTACAAATGGCCGAAAAGATATTTATTTTAGATATTTTGTGCCTTGGGCCTTGCAAGGCCTCAAGGACAATAGAGATACTTCTGATTAGCCAATAGAATTCTAGATACTCTATTAGGTTTTTCTCCTCCTTGCTTGTTATATAGAGCATGAGGATTCATTGTAAATGTGGGCTTTTGATTAGTTTGAGAGCAATACATGGTTTTTGGAGGTTGAAGAGAAATTTAGTGTTGTGGAGCTTGTGGATGATTTGCCTTGATTGATGATGATGAAGGCTTGCTTGCAGGATCCCTGAGTTTAGTTAATGGTGATGTATCTCTTATTTGTTCATGTTTTCTTGTTGATCATATGTCCATATTTCTATATTGCGATATCTCAGAAGAGTATAGGATGAAAAATGTTGTTTGAGGCACCTCAGTCCTCCTGTTTGCTATTGCCTTTATGTTTTCCTCTGCTGGGTTAGTTTAAGGAATTCTTAGTTTCTCCTTAGGCCCATCTAAGCTTGTTTATTTCATCATTGGATTAATATGCTAGTTTAAAAATATGATTTATGGTAAGCCCTTCTTATTTGATGTTATCTAAACTCTATCTTGAAATCTCTCTTTGATGTATTGATTATTAGGTTAAGCCAAAGAGGTGTTGTTTCGATCTTGCCCTTTGTATATGCTTATCAGTTTGCCTCAAAGTTCTTTATACTTTAATGAATTATGTTTAGGAGTTCCCTCTTCATTTATTGATGCTATTTGTCTCTTATATGTTTTCAAATCTTGAAAGTAGGTGTTGAAGTTTGCAACAAGAAACAATGAAGGAGGCATCCTGAAACATCATCCTTGATCCTAGTTGGAAAATAATCACCTAAACTAGGTGGGGCCCACACAGGCTATATTTAGGTGTATGTCTATTTTTAGACATGGTGAGCATATACAGAAGTTACAAGATGCTATTTGTAAATAGTTGGTCAAATGTGAAAAATAGATGAAATTCAGTTTTTATAATATTGGGCAAAGTCTATTTATAGATCGTCGATCTAAAAATAGATGCATGTCGATTATTATTAGCTCTTAATAATAATCAGACTCTAAACAACAACTTATTCTCTTGGAGCACTTAATTTTGGTATATAGATTTGTCAAATCAATGGGCTGAAGGAATTATGCAATTCCTAAGGGTTTACTGGAGTTCATGCATGGAGGACTCAGTTAGAACTGAAGTGGCAAAGTTATGACAGAGTTAGAAGAGTTTTTCATGGAGTTGTATTCAGTTTAACTCAGTTAGACTCAATTAAGCTAGTTGTATCTAACCTAACTGAATGATACACTAGTGAGAGTGGAGTGAATTAATTAGTTAATTAATTCACAAATAATAACTCATTAATCAACTGAACAATACAGCAGTTAACTATAGTGCATGGCATTTTCAGTGGAGACCCAGTGGAGAGGTAGGTGAAAGGGCAAGATAGACTATCTGTTGTGACTATAGTGATGCATTGATTGCATCTACATATACATTGGAGTTGCCAATCATAATCACGTAGTCAAGGAGACTGGGTTTGCATCGAATTGGTCTTTGTAATCAGCTTGGATTGCGCAGTGGAGGCAGGCTAGTAGGAGGTCAGAGATTGGTGCATGGATTTGTATATTTATTCTATTTTAGTGTGTGACTATTGATTGTACTGAGAGCTTGATGTACTAAGCTTTGTATGAGATTGTTACATGATCTCCATGATACATAATATATGATAGTTGGGTTTTTCAGCTTCAGGCTTTCCTGGTTAAAAACAACTGTGTTATGTGCGATTATTTTTATTTATGCTTTACATGTGTGTGCAATTAATTTTCCGCAAAAGATTAACAAGTGGAATGATTCAGTATCTTGCATAAATTTAAATAGTGTGAGATCAGGTGGATCTAGGACATATGCATGCTTAGTGTATATAATTTCTACAGTAGGATCATTGGAGTTAGATAAGCTTTCTTGCTTCCTTTGTTCCACTGGATTGTTTATCTTGAATTTTTATTTGTTTAAAAGTATTGTCATTGAGTAAATGGTGTGCCCCTATCTCATGATTAGTATCTTTTTATTATCATTGTTTAATACCTTCTTGCTCATAGGCATTTGACAAAAGATCCTTAATTTCCCTTTGTCCTACCTTGTTTCCCAAACTTAATGTCCATCTCACCTCACCCATAAACTTTAAAGATCCATTGACTACACTAGATTTTCCCTGTGATGTACCCTGATTCACTATTGAGATATCAATGAATTCATAGACTCCATAGCCCAATGTTTGATAACCTCTCATTCCACCTATCCTACTCCATCATCTTACCCAACCAAACTAACAAACAAACCCTACACATAACAACTAGCACAAAATCAACCATCTAAAGTGAAAAATTTCACATCCTTCGCACATAATGGAGAGAACCCTCTCTGAGTCCAGGAAGGCTAGGTCCTAGGACTCCAAAGACTGGTCTGATGTTACCCTGTGAATTTGGTCTACCAATCTGCTAAATCATGGGACACTAAAATAATGGCGATCACAGTGGGACCTTCTAAGTAAGTCACAAGCTTATACATCTTTAGAAGATTTAGAAGCCCTTGTCAAAATAGTATCTTATGATTTATAGCTACCTCATCACTATCACTAACACAATGGTGATCATGATGCAACCTCTAATGTCAGTGACAATCTAAGTATCCCTTAGGACTCCAGAAACCTTCGTCAAATCATAGAGAACTCAACTGATAACCAAAGAGTAGAACATGGTTATTTCACCATCCTGGAAAAATGATGACCTAGCTGTAGTACACTCATATAAATATTAGAGTTACTTAAGAGAACTCGGAAAACCCCAAAATATTCCTATATTGGTTTTTGTCAG